>JAOTRO020000005.1:5843398-5857631 GCA_028566515.2 Pyracantha coccinea | reverse complement strand
TAAACAATATCGGATTATTAACTTTACTTTGGGTCCAAGTTATAGCTATTAATTAAACCCTAAACTTACTTACACTCCAGACAATCTTTATTAACTATGTAGACTTGTTAGCCGTTGGATTAGAGTCTAACTTCCAATAAGACGTCCATTCTTAATTCGTAGAAACGAATGTTTATGTTATCAATGACATACTGCCGCTTAGTTTCACATATGGACTATATTTAATAAGTTACTATGAAAATAGGAAAGTGTTATTGACACTCTAAAAATCTCATTCTATACTCCTCACAAATGTATTTTTCTTTTCTAATATAAAAAGTTTGAAATGTAAAATGAGATTTTTAGAGTTTTAATAACAATTCCCTAAAAATAACTCTACCATGACTTGGTTAACATGAAAAGAAAAGGAAATTGGGGTAAATAACGGATAGTATTTTATATAAATATAATATGAATGATTAATTATTTTATCAGACAATTATCCATTTGTTGGTTGTGATTGGAAATACGAATGAACACTTTGCTCAACTGGTGTAGCAGCTAATGGGAGGCCTGGACTGCATATGGCGCTTCCCCAACGCCCACTCTCGCCGCCATTTATGTCCCCTGGTCTCTCCTCCTTCTCCATCTTCACCGCCGCCGAGAAAAACCCTCCTCCTATTCTCTCCCACATCGAACACCCAAACCAGAACAATCGACACCAAAAATGCCAGTGCCGGGTACACGTCAAACACAAGAACTAGTAAACCCATAAAAAATGGCAGAGCTCTCACTCCCAGACCTCCTCTCTCCCTCCCTCAAACCCATCAAACCCAGCAACAAAACGATGACAATGACAATGCAGAAGAACAAGAAGAAGAAGAGGAAGATGAAGATGAAAGCAGAGCACAAGGCCGTGGCCGCGGGAACTGGACGATAGGGCTTTCGTCGAGCTTGGTGGGTCTGCTCACCGGAATCGGCGTCGTTCTCTTCAATTACTCTGTATGTTTGATTTTTTATCCATTACCCAATTTTCCATTTTTGCTTTTCTTGCTTGCTTGTTTGCAAAGTTTTGAGATTTATCTGAGGTTTTACACGAATTGTAATGTTCATGAGATACATTAGCTTGTTGTCTGCCAGGGCTCTTCATTTACATGTTTTTGTTAACTCATTGCGAGAATGTTAAAAGAATTGTCAGAAAGTATGTTGTCCACCTGTTTGGCTTGAGTGTTGCAACACTTGAGGGGTGCCGTGAGGATATGAAAAACTGTCCCACGTCGGAAAGTTAAGGAACCTTGCGTAGACTTATAAGGAGTCGGGATATTCCCCCATTGCCAATTTGGGGTGGAACCTCAACTTCCGTCACTATTACACATTTTTGCTTTGCTTTTTTCTTGCTTGCTTTTTGGATAAAGTTTTTGAGCATTTTCTGAGATTTTGATATGAATGGGAAGGTACATGAGATCCGTGATGTGTTCTGGGATGGGATGCCTCAACGGGGAGCTTCATGGCTGAGAGAGGAGTACGTGGGAGATACGTGGAAGCAGGTGATTCTGGTTCCGGCTTCTGGGGGTTTGATCGTTGCCATATTAAACTTTCTTAGAGATGCTCTCGAGGATGGTTCACAAGATAACAATGGCAATGAGCAACGTGGAGATAAAGGGGAGAATTTATTAGTGAAAATGGGAATGCTTGTTTCGGTTTTTGATGGTCTCAAGGCTGCATCGCGTCCTTTTCTCAAGGCAATTGCTGCTTGTGTGACACTTGGGACTGGGAATTCGTTAGGTCCCGAAGGTCCTAGCGTTGAGATTGGAACTTCTATAGCCAAGGGTATTGGTGCTGTGTTTGATAAAAGTTCGCAAAGAAGGCTCTCTCTTGTGGCTGCTGGATCAGCTGCTGGAATTGCTTCTGGTTGGTCTTCAGTTATGTATTTATCTGTTCTGCCATTATCAATACATGTTTGCCCTCATTGTAATTGTTGTTCTGTTTTGACAGGGTTTAATGCTGCTGTTTCGGGTTGTTTCTTTGCTGTAGAGTCAGTCTTATGGCCATCACCACCTGATTCCTCATCTATTTCGCTTGTGAATACCACTTCTATGGTCATACTTAGTGCTGTGATAGCTTCTGTAGTTTCAGAAGTTGGTCTTGGTTCTCAACCAGCCTTTAAGGTCCCATACTATGACTTCCGCTCACCTACTGGTACACTATTAATTCTTCAAAATGATACATATAAATACTTATGTGCCGAGTGAAATTTATTTAAATAATTTCTGCAATTAACTATGGCATCAGTGCATAATCTATGAGTCAAGGTTCTAAAAGTCGCTAGGCGCTAGTTGGGTGGCAAGTTGGGGCCTAGCGCCTAGGCGGCTAGGCGGGGCCTAGGCGGACTAGGCGGATTTAAGTAAATCTATCATATTTTGTATAAATAAGTGTCTGCTTATACTTGTAATATATATAATTTCATCATAAACTACAAAATAGAATGCATATATATTATGAAGTATTGGAACATAATGAAAACATATGAAATAAGGATATAATGTGTGTTCATTTAAGTATGCAACAAGTCTTTTACAATTTATTGGGAAAAAACAAAATGCAAAAAGAAAGTTATCTATTTTCTGTCTAAGTGAGTTGCGACCTAGGCGCGTGTTTAGGCGGTCTAGGCGAGTGCCTAAGTGGTCTAGGCGGTGCCTCAGCAGGTCTAGGTGCCCTTTGCATTAATCGGGGCGGTGGCCAGCTGCCTAGCGCCTAGGCGGGGATTTTTAGAACAGTGCTATGAGTATTTACTTGTTCCTGGTAAGGTGCTTTGCCTTTACGGAATACGGTTTCTGAATTTTCCCATTATTTGGGTAGTTGATTTCCATTGCATATTCCAAATGGGTAATTTCATAAATGATTGTGTTACAACACTAGTTTAGTCACTCTATTGGGATGAATTTTTGAGGCATACCTTTAGTATATCTAGAGCTAGATGTTCAAGTTATTGTTTAAAGCTGCAGTTTTAACAATGAGACGCATTCAAATAATTTTCAGAACTTCCGCTATATCTACTGCTGGGTGTCCTATGTGGCTTGGTTTCGTTAACCTTATCAAAGTGCACATCGTACTTGTTGGTATTTGTTGACAATCTTCACAAGACCATTGGCCTACCAAAATTTTTGTTCCCTATCATGGGTGGGTTAGCAGTCGGGCTTTTGGCATTGGCATATCCTGAAATTCTTTATCGGGGTTTCGAGAATGTTGACATTTTGCTGGAGTCTCGACCACTTGAGAAATGCCTCTCAGTTGATCTGTTACTTCAGCTGGTAGTGGTCAAGATAGGTGCAACCTCATTGTCTCGAGCCTCTGGATTAGTTGGAGGGTTATATGCTCCATCACTTTTTATTGGTGCAGCAACTGGAATGGCATACGGGAAATTCATCAGTTCTGCAGTTGCTCAGTCCAGTCCTATACTTCATCTTTCCGTCTTGGAAGTAGCATCACCACAAGCATACGGCCTGGTACAGTTCTATGCTATTTTCATATCTAGTAGATACTTTACCTTCTAAACTGAAATGTCTAGCAATGCTCAACTCGTATGTTTTCATATATGCATTCTATTTAGACTTTAGGCTCTTATTGTCAGAGACTCAGAAGTTAGTTGTTTCATTAGTTAATTATTAATGTTTATAAAACAGAATGGCTTGCTATTCCGATCCAAATCTATTTTGATAATTTCTGAGAACAAAAATCACATTTGAATTACGAGTACGCCTTGTGTAATTATCTAGAACCCTATAACCATTATCTTCAGGGGCAGATACCTTTCTTTTCAGAAATACAATGTGTTTCTTGCATTCGAACTGGTTCTAAGGTGTAGAATGGTCTTTTGATAATTGACATGGAATGTACATAATACCAATCTCCATGGTAACTTGAAAAGTCTTAAACTTTTTTCGGTGAATATATTATTTCTCTTTCTAGTATCTCTCTGCTAAAATCAAAAGGATTCCCAAAATCTGGATGTAGTTGACGGTTGGAAAGGTTCCATTTACAGGTTGGAATGGCTGCTACTCTGGCAGGAGTCTGTCAGGTACCTCTGACGTCGGTTCTGCTGCTTTTTGAATTGACGCAAGATTATCGTATTGTACTACCGCTACTTGGAGCTGTAGGGTTATCTTCGTGGATTACATCTGGACAGACAAGGAGAAAAGATACCTTGAAGACTAGGAAACTAAAACAGGGAAAGTCTGGTAGCAATCAACAACCTGAAGTACCTTCCCCTAGTGCAAGTGGGCTTTCTTCTAGTAATGCTTTCACGTCTAACGCAAGCGACCTTTGTGAATTAGAGAGTTCACTCTGTATAGATGGTTCTGATATTAATACTGAGAACTTAGAGAGGAGGATATCTGTATCCGAGGCCATGAGGACAACATATGTGACCGTTTTAATGGACACGTTGCTTACAGAAGCAGTGACTCTCATGCTTGCAGAAAAGCAGCCCTGTGCCATGATTGTCGATGATGATCATATTCTAATTGGTTTACTGACACTTAAAGACATTCAAGATTTCAGCAATAAATATGCAAAACCAAGACGACAAAGGCCCAAGGTAACAGCTACTCCTTTGCTGCTGGATTATTTTTAGGTTTACCGGTTCTAACTTTTCCCCATCTACTAAAATTTGTGACCTGTTGAGCTTGAATAACTGGTTGTACATGGTACAGGAGCTCATAGTATCTGAAATGTGTTCTTCAGACGGGGAAGTATGCCGAGTACCATGGACGGCTACGCCTACTATGACTCTACTTTCAGCTCAGAACATTATGAATAAGTATGGAATGAATCAAATTCCAGTTGTTACACAGCATGTTCAAGATCACAGAGGGCACTTGGTTGGCCTTTTAGACAGAGAATGTATCACTCTCACATGCAGGTATCAAACTTTTTCTTTCCCCTCGTAGCCTATGCCAAGCTTTATCGACAAGTTATATAGCACGAGTGTACGTTTCAATGAAAATTTTGGTAACAAATTTCATTCAATGTTTTTTATTTTTTTGGTAGCAAGGTTCACAACTTCATTAAACCAACAAAACAAATTTACATGAACTTGGTCCAAAAACAAGAAACACAAAAAAGATATGTCCCCAATTTCATTCAATGTTTTGCATTGCAATCCGCGTGCTGGGGATTTTACAATCTCTAACCTTTCCTTCCTTTGGTTTGTGCAGAGCTTTAGCAACCAGAGAATCCCTTTGCAAGTGACCAATACCGGATGCAGTGATTTGTTGATAAAACAGAATACCTGACATCACATTTATCTTAAAGTTTTTGGTAATACCGTCTGAGGACTCTCAACCTATCCCGGACACATACAATTCCGACATCCACATGGTTGCTTCCTCAGACCGCCCAGTGCCACGCTCAGCAAAGCCTTCCAGTCGACGCTCTGATTGATGAAATCTGGGATCAGCTAGGTTGTCTTGCCTGAGCGACTACCAAATCTATGAACAACTGATGGACATAGGAACATATACAAAGTTGGAAGAGAAACCGTCGAAATTTGGATTTTCCATTTTACCATTTTGCCTTGTAATACAGAGTTACTGGTTTTACCGCAATATCGTACAGTTGATATCATTTGTTATATCACTCCTACAGTTTTACTCATGAAAAATGATAATTCTTTTGCGTAAAGGATTCTAACAGGTTATTATCCTAATTTCTCACCTCCAACATTTTCAGAAGCATTGATCACGTATGCCCAATCATTCCGGATAACGCCCAATAACCCCGGATAACCCCCAATCAATCATATCAATCATTCCGTATAACGCCCAATAACTCCGGATAACGACCAATCACTCCGGATAACACGTGTTTGAGTCTAGTAACTACTTGCTTCTATGTTTCAAGATTGTGTGAGGAGGTTGGAATGGCAAAATTATAAGCATCACAATACATCCTAAATTTCTAGTCCCATGTTCTTCCCAAATGAAAGGGGGAAAACGGATTTTTAGAACACCAAAATCAGGGACAGGACATGATTCCTGAAATAAACACGGTTTTAGGGTTCCGACAAAAAATATACAGTTTTAAGGTACGACAGTATAATCACAAATCGACGCATCTACCAAATTTGGATACTTATATGAGTTTAAACAAGCGTTGAATTCTTACAAAATGCAAGAAATACTACGATACAGGAAAAGCTAAGATACATGAAATGCTACAGCTCAAATAAATTACCAACTTCACAAATCATTGGACAGTTAATAAAAGATTTTTGTCGAACGATGGTTAAGTCGGAATGACTTTGCTGGTGACGAAAGTCACTCCGAATAAATTCGCTCGCGATAACATTTATATCTGGTCTGCAGGTTTATTCATAGTCTCTTGTTCAACCTTCACAGCTGCTTCATCCGCAGATCCAGAGCCCATATCCAAAGCCTGCAAATATCAAAGTCGACAGAGAAAACTATAAGTGGGCGGGCGATTTTATATCAAAGCGGATCCTGATTTTATTTATGGGCTTATGTGTTAACTTCACCTTTGTTCCTGTCGTAATCTCATCTACTGCTGGATCATAGCTCGAGCTTCTAGCATTCTCCGAGGTCCCTTTCTGGATCTCCAGTATGCCACAACAAAGAGAATTAGATATTGTTGAGGTAAATAACATAACAAATAGGTTGTCATCCAAGAGGAAAATAGGCCACATGTTAATGTAAGTTTTAAAATGCGGCACCGCAAAGGAAATGAGCACATCTTAAACGTATAATCATAAACAGCAGCAGCTACCAGGGCTGGAAACATTATATTCTTGTAAGAAAGAAAGGGAACAGTACTAATCACCAATGTAGGCTTCACATAACATTATATAAGAAACAGGATAACAGTGAGAAGCAAAGAAACACTATGAAGAGACAAGAGTCCCCTTTATTTACGATTTGGATGGCTTGAAATCGGTTCTAGTTAAATCCAGGTTTTGGTAAGTTTACCGTTAGAGCAGTCAAGAATGGTGCATATTAAATTGGTTCATTGCGTCATCTAAACTAATGAAATGGTAAACTACAGAGGACTGTTTAACTTGTGGATAGAAGATTTTGTTTTTCCTGTAACTTTCATCTTTTAGCCTTTCGTCAATATATTACTGCCCTTTTATCAAAAAATGTAGCAGTGCTTAAGAATAGACAAATGAGTTGGTAGCCAAATAAAGTTTGAGTTCGAGAGATGATGTGTGACATACCAGATCTTTAACCTCAGGTTCAACGATCTCTTTCTTTACTCTGCTTGGTAAAGGCTTACTGTATAAACCATAAATCAGTATATTGCAAAGACGAAAGTGTTAGATAATGAGAGCAAATTAGGAGAATAAATTGAAGTACCGTTCATCATCAACCTCCATATCAGAATCTGGATCCCACCTCTCATCTGGGTCATCCTGTTCTTCATTCTCCTGAAAGAAGTTAAGGAATAAATATTAAACCATAGAATACAAGCCAATAAAAACAACGTTAAATAATGAGTACATAACAACTGAGATTAGATTGATCTGAACTGGCAAGCTACATTCTTTATACATGGATTAAAAAAAGTCAGAATGGAGCATTGCCGCTGTCTACATACACAACTTTTCCATTTGGATCATCACTATACTCGTTAAAAAAGTCTACTGAGACTTCCATCAAGTATTCCACAGTTATCATACTACAGGAAGGAAGCGGAAAACATAGGAATGTCAAAATGTAAGCTTGATAGCAAATAAATGGAAGGAAAAGACAGAAATTTGGGGTCTTCTGCTCAGGAAAAATGTGGACTAAATGCGGGTACCAGGTAGCTCATTATGCTACAAGAAATCTTGAGAACAAGAAGTTATCTATTACAAGTTACTAATTTAGACAATAGACAGAAGACAACCTCATGCACTTTAGCTGTATAATGTCAAATCCGAACAATGAATAGTAACTTGCTATGATAAGTCTAACAAATCAATGCATAAGAAAAAATTTCAATAAACTGATTATTATGTTTTGATGAAAATAGAAGATGACGATTTAGTTCTGAGAAAATGATTAGTTGCAGAAACATACCTCCGGAAGCTCAGTATCAGGAGGTCTGTCCTGAAATTGGACACTGGGTGCATGCTGAAGCGTGGAGAGGTTTTCAAGAAGCTTTGACCGTATTTCTTCTAGTAACACGTGAGAGTTCTTATTTTCCATGTTACTCGGGGCAACATGAAGAGTATAATCTGGACCAAAATACTCATAATACTCGTGCTGTGGCATTTTGTCCTCAATTTCTGCTCCAAGTGCTACTCCTGTCTGCATTACACACAAAATATCAAAATCAAAAGAATTCCATAAGACTCAGGAGTAAACAAAAATTAGATGCACCAAATACAGATGATGTGGAACTACACGTCACATTTACAGCAATGTGTGAAAGGGTTGCCAGGCACCATACTCATATTATGCAATCACAAAACGTTAACATGCTATCTGGCAAGAGATTATAACTCGTGATAAAAACCATGCGATATGTTAGCACAATCAGATCATGGGTGAAATAATTTGGAAATGTTAAAAGGTAAAACAGAATACGAGAAGTGTACCTCGTAGCACCAGCAACGAGCAACATTGCGAATGGTATAGCCACCGCCACCTAGAAGCAAGAGTGGGACGTTGAAGGATCTCATATATCTAACACACTCAGCGTGACCTTTGATGGAAAGATTGAAGCAGCCAAGCCTGTCTCCAGATAAGGAATCAGCACCACACTGGAGAACCACAGCCCCAGGCTTAAAAATTTCCATCACCTTCCCAATGATGGGCTTGAACAAGTAATGGTAGCTCTCATCATCAATCCCGTCATCCAACGGGACATTAAGGGAGTAATACTTCCCTTTTCCGTACCCAATATCGCGAATGTCCCCTGTGCCAGGGAAATAATCCCCAAACTTATGAAACGAAACGGTCATGACCCTGTCTGTCGTGTAAAACGCCTCCTCAACACCGTCTCCATGGTGAATATCAATATCCACATACAAAACGCGCTGTTCAGGCAAAACATTAACAATTTCAGTAACCCATTTCAGAGATTACACAATACAAAACTAAACCAACATCAAAGAGTTTGAAACTTTAACCATGCAATTAACATTTTCGACAACCGAATTCAGAGATCATACAAAACAAAAAACCCAACAATCCAAACATCAAAAAGCTCAAAGCTTTAACACTACGCAATCAGATTAACTAACCTCGTGCTGCTTAAGAAGCTCCAAAATTGCAAGAACAATGTCATTCACATAGCAAAACCCAGAAGCCTCACACTTTTTAGCGTGGTGCAAACCGCCAGCCCAATTAATCGAAATGTCGCAAATCCCATGGTTGAGCTTCACAGCGCCGCCGACCGACCCACCGGCGTAGGTCTGGCAAAACGAGTACAACCCATCAAAGACAGGGCAGTCCTCGCCGACATTGAACCGCTTGAGCTGCCGCAGCTGGTCCTGCTGCGTTTCGGGGGTGATGTTCCGGAGGAACGCCACGTAATCGTCGGCGTGAAAGCGGCAGAGGTCGCGGTCGCGGGCCGGGTAGGGTTTTCTACCATTTGAACATCAATTCCGCATTTATACTAACACGAAATAAAAATCTCAGCTTAGATAAGAGAATTAAGACATCCGAGCTCACATTTACCACTTCAACTACAATTACACTAAGAATTCAAAATCAATCTGATTCGGAACACAAATATAATCATACACACACATCCAATTATACATATATACACAAGCACATATATATATCTATATAGAGAGAGAGAGAGAGAGTACCTGCGCAAGGACCTGTTTGGGTGACCAGAGCCCTGGAAGAAAGCGACGGCTTCATTGCCACTAATCCGGCCATCGCGGTCCAAATCGGCCCGTCGGAAATACGCATCGAAGAGATCCACATTCGCCGATTGGTTCTGCGGCGATGCCATCGCCACCGTCGGAGGAAGATCAGACCACGGAATCAATCGAGAGCGCCGCGCGCTCAGGCCGCAGTACGCGTAAGGAGCGCCCGGAAGAATCAGAAAACCACGAATTCGGAGGACCAAGATTTGGTTGCCTTTCTTCTCCGATTCGGAGGAAAATCAGAAGACGACGGAGACACTGAGAGAGATGCCGATGGTATTTAGAAAAACGATTGTCGTTAAATCGATTTTTCGTTTCGATTTTTTGTGACAAAAATAGTACTGTATTTGTTGTAATATTTCAAAATTGCCACTGGTCCTCATGAGCCCGGCCCATGAGGTACTACCACAACAAATACATTTTAGAAATCAGAGTTGGTTAGCAAGTTTATGTTTTCGATTTGTCAACTTGTAAAAAGTGGGGAAACAAAAACGTGCACATATAGAAAGGTACAAATTAATGCGAGATTGAGAAGGAAGCTACAATTTAGAGATCAGAATCATTTGTTTGTCAGATATTTGATCGCTGCTATACATTTAAGCATCGTTCTGTAAATCCGTCTAAAGAGGAAACATAATTGATAATCTATAAACACTCATATAGATTAACTACTCTTATCATGGCCAACAAGCCACTCATGTCCACGACGGTGTTGTGTTCGCGTTTCGTCGGTTTCACGTCCTCTTTTTCTTTAAGGAGACGATCAATGATTAACATTCTAAATATGATTATAAACCCTTCAAATAACTTCATTAGTTCGTACAACTATGGTATTTTGATTGATCCCTTTTGTGATCACCTGATTTTCGCTATTAATTAGTTCCTGAAACTTCTAACATTACATGATGTGCGTGGAAGGGTCTATTAAATAAAACATTGGGGATCTTTGAAGTAGTACTATGTTTCGGATCAATTTAGAAGTAGTACTCTGTATGTTTGATTTTTATCCATTACTCAACTGTCCATTTTTCCTTTTCTTGCTTGCTTGTTTGCAAAGTTTTGAGCTTTTATCTGAAATTTTACAAGATACTCTTGAGGATGGTTCACAAGATAACAATGGCAATGAGCAAGGAGGAGAAAAAGGAGAGAATTTATTAGTGAAAATGGGAATGCCTATTTTGGTTTTTGATGGTCTCAAGGCAGAACTTCTATAGCCAAGGGTATTGGTGATGTGTTTGATAGAAGTTCACAAAGAAGGCTCTCTCATGTGGCTGCTGGAATTGCTTCTGTTTGGTATTCAGTTTTGTGTATATCTATGCTGCCATTATCAATACATGTGTGCCCTCATTGTAATTGTTGTTCTGTTTTGACAGGGTTTAATGCTGCTGTTTCAGGTTGTTTCTTTCCCGTAGAGTCCATCACCATGTAATTCCTCATCCATTTCTCTTGTGAATACCACTGCTGTGGTCATACTTAGTGCTGTGATAGCTTCTGTAGTTTCAGAAGCTGGTCTTGGTTCTGAACCGGCCTTTAAGGTCCCATACTATGACTTCCGCTCACCTGCTGGTACACTATCATTTATCTGTTGATTCTTCAAAATGATATAGATAAAAACTTGTGTGCCGAGTGAACAAAAAATGGTTCTTTTATTTTAAATAATTTCTGCAATTGACTATGGCATCAGTACCTAATCTCAGAGTATTTACTTGCTCCTGGACCCTAGTAATGTGATTTGCCTTTACTGAATATGGTTTCTGAATTTTCCCATTATTTGGGTAGTTGATTTACATTGCATATTCCAAATGGGTAATTTCATATATGATTGTGTTACAACACTAGTTTATTCACTCTACTGGGATGAATTTTTCAGGCATACCTTTAGTATATCTAGAGGTTGATGTTCAAGTCATTGTTTAAAGCTGCAGTTTTAATAATGAGACGTATTCGTATCATTTTCAGAGCTTCCGCTATGCCTATTGCTGGGTGTCCCATGTGGCTTGGTTTCGTTAACCTTATCAAAGTGCACATCGTACATGTTGGTATTTGTTGACAATCTTCACAAGTCCGTTGGCCTACCAAATTTTTTTTTTCCCTATCGTGGGTGGCTTGGCTATTGGGCTGATGGCATTGGCATATCCTGAAATTCATTATCGGGGTTGGAGAATGTTGACATTTTGCTGGAATCTCGACCACTTGAGAAAGGCCTCTCAGCTGATCAGTTTCTTCAGTTGGTAGTGGTCAAGATAGGTGCAACCTCATACGGCAAAAACATCAGTTCTGCAGTTGCTCAGTCCAATCCTATACTTCATCTTTCCGTCTTGGAAGTAGCATCATTGCAAGCATACGGCATGGTAATGTTTTTATTTCCCTATATGCAGTCTGTTTAGACTTTAGGCTCTTATTATCAGAAGTAAGTTGTTTCCTTTGATCACCTCATTTTCGCTATTTAATTAGTCCCTGAAACTTCTTGTATTACTTGATGTGCACGGAAAGATATATTAAATAAGACATTAGGGATCTCTTGGTCAAAACCACAGAATCGGCCCTAATAATTGATGTAATAAGTAAACATCGACACATAATGTAATACATTCTTAATTGGAGCTACAACCTCGTATTGTTTCCATTATTTTGTAACTGCATATGTTGGTTTGGCTTAGGTCATTTGCTACTCTATATTGAAGCGTGCAACTCCGGTGAATTTCTTGAATTTTATCAATTACATTCCAATTTTATGTGCTCTCAACTATTTTTTGGTAGAAAAGTTGCACCTTCTTATATGCAAATGCTAAGAACAATTGTTCACGTGCACGTAAAATGTAAGCTATTAATACATAGATAATGAAATTGAGCATGAATCCTGTGGTATGGGTGATGGAATGGATTTTTCATGGAAAAGAGTTTCCAAGGGAAGCCAAGATAACTGCGGCAAATGTGTATATTCATGTGTTCTTTACACATCTAAGCTATTACAAGCAAAAAGACCCACGCGATGCTGCGGGTGTTTAAAATATTGTGAAAATATACTATAGAAAACAGAGGTTAAAGAAATGAGTTAAGCAGATTATAATCCTAATTTCTGACATCTAAACTTTTCAAAAACATCGGTCACGTATGCCTAATCATTCAAGATAACGCAGGTTTGAGTCTAGAAATAAATGCTTCCTCTATGAACATTATACGACATCCTAAATTTCTAATCCCATCTTCTTCCCAAATGAAAGAGGAAAATTGGATTTTGGAGCACCAAAATCATGGGCAGTGGACTACCGATTGAACTTACGATTCCTGAAATAAGCACGGTTTTAGGGTTCCGACCAAAGAATTCGGTTTTGGGATACAACGGTATAATGACAGTTCCATGCCTTCCTATTTAACTTTTAATTGTTCAAAACAGTGAAGAAAAAAACATGTACAAGAGGCCAAATTTGGGTACTTATCCATGATAGTTTAAACAAACGTTGAATTCTTACAAATACAAGAAATGCTAAGATACATGAAATGCTTCTGCTGAAATAAATTAACAACTCACAAATCGAAGGACAGTTGAGTTTGAATGACTTTGCTTGTGATCAAATCACCCTAAATAAATTTGATTGTGATAACGTTTATATCTGGTCTGCAGGCTTATTCATAGTGTCTTGTTCAACTTTCACAGTTGGTTCATCCAATGATCCAGATCCCATATCCAAAGCCTGCAAATATAAATGTCACAGAGAAAACTATTAGTGGGAGGGCTTTCTTATGAAAGAGGAACCTGATTCTAATGGACTTATGTGTTAATTTCGCCTTTGCGCCTGTTGTTATCTCATCTACTGCTGGATCATATCCTGAGCTTCTAGCGTTCTCCGAGGTCCCTTTCTGGATCTCCAGTGTGCCACAACAACCAGAATTAGATAATGATGAGGCAAATAAACATAACAAATAGGTTATCATCCATGTTTATGTAAGTTTTAAAATGCGGCACAACAAAGGAAATGGGCACATCTTAAAAAAGTAATGCTACGGGGAGGATATAAACATAGAATGATAAACAGCAGTAGATACCATAGCTGGAAACATTATATTCTCATACATAAGAAAAGGAACATTACTAATCACCAATGTAGGCTTCACGTAATAATAAACAAGAAACAGGATAACAGATGGAAGCAACGAAACACTATGAAGAGACAAGCTTCCTCTTTATATATGATTTGGATGGTTTGAATAGATTGTAGTCAAATCCAGGTTTTAGTAAGTTTACGGTTGGAGCCGTCAAGAATGGTGCATATTGAATTGGTTCATTGCATCATCTAAACGAATGAAACAGTAAACTCCAGAGGGACTATTTAACTTGTGTACATAGGAGATTTTGTTTTTTCCTGTAACTTT
>JAOTRO020000005.1:5802651-5818975 GCA_028566515.2 Pyracantha coccinea | reverse complement strand
GGTGAAAAATATGTGATAAATGGTGTAGGAAAAAATTAGAAAAAAAAATCCAAAAAAAAGGGTTGGGACAAAAAAAAAAACCTAAGCCCTAAACTCTAAAGCGGGCTGGGCAAATGGAAAATAACAAAAAAAAAAAAAAAGGCTGGGCAAATGGAAAAGAACAAATAAAAAAAAAACAAAATGGGCTAGCAAGCAGATTGGCTGAAGATGGCTAGCCAGTTGGCCCTTTGGCCTTTTTTTGTCCCGTGAGGTCCACGAGCCCTTTGGCCTAGCTCTCGATTAAAGACGGTTTTCAGATTATTTTCGACCTTCTGAACTCTTCGATTGAAGATGGTCTAATGGGCGTTCAAACAATTATACCAGTAAAAACTAAAAAGTGACAGCCCGGAGCCCTTGGGCTTCTTTTATTTTTTATGGGGACCATGACGTGATGGCCTAGCAAATAGTTGATGCAGCGCATCTCCAGAGCTGGCCTTGTATGGAGCAGGTCGACTCCACGAGCAGAGCCTCAAACTCCAAAGGCTTCGGAAAAAGGAAAAAAAATGAATTGTATACAGAGGTGAAAATTATTATTTTCGTATAAATATTATAGAATGCAAACAAATGATACAAATTGAAATTCAAATGTGGTGGTCAGGTTGTTTGTTAATTGATAGGTGTTGGTTTCAAAACTTAGTGTTGGTGTATATTTCTTTCCCTTTTGTTTGTTTCTTATATGGACAAAGAGGTCCTCTAGTTTCCCTACAACATACTAGCAAATGGGTAAATGCTAGTTTTTTAATTAACAAACAATATTATCTACATTATGAGGGTAAGGAAGTGGGCTAAGGCTCATAATAAGTTAACAATAATGTGGTTAAAATTCATCTTTGGCAAGAACTGAATCTAAGATCTCTTACTTATAAGTGAAGAAGAATAATACTAGACCGTACTACTAAGTGTTAGTGATAGTTTTAACTAAACTCACTAAACCTACTATTAGGCTTAGTGATTAACGTACTGATGATCATCATCATCTAATTGGGCTGAAACTGATTACAGGGTACTGATCAGTTCAGTCCAATAGTTGGGTTGGGCTTTGGGTGAAACTAAATAATCGGTAATCATCAGTTCAGCCCAATAGGACATTTGGGTTTGACTTGGACTGAGACTAAATAAACCAAAAACAAATTTGAGGTAGCCCAACTTGAAATAAAATATCGATGATCATTACTGATTCCTCAAAATCTCCCCACCCTTCTTATCCTCTGTTGCTCGGATGAGCATCTTTTCGGATTCTCTTTGTGCGGATTTAAAAGATTTATTTATTGTGTCAATTCATCGTATATCGAGCAGTCAGTTTTTAGTAGGTACTATTTATATTTAATTATAAATAAATAATTTAAAATAATTTCTGACCGTACGATATACAATGAATGAACGTAATTGATTGATCCTTTAGCTTTTATCCTCACAAAAGGATCCGGCTAGGATCATAATCTCTGTTGCTCAACAAATCACTCAAATAACGACAAACGACGTGACGCAGAACGAAGCCACTTCATTGCATGCAACCCGTGCATGACAAGCTCCTCAACACGTACCCTACCTTTCCATAACACGTGCCACCGGTCTTCACACCCCCACTCTTACATAAACCCCTTCTCTTCCCACCACATTTCTTCATAGTTCATAACATTTAAATTATTTCTTCAACCCATCACTCTCTCCCCATACAGATTCTCATATTCACACTCAAAACATTTCCTCAATCCACCCACCTCGGGAAAAAAATGGCTGATACACACGGCTACCAGCAATACCAGCAATCCCATCATTTCCAGGGTGGTCAACAAGGCATGCAGCATCAGCACCAGAAGTCCTACCAAGTCGCCAGGACGGCCACCGCTGTGACTGTCGGTGGTTCCCTTTTAGTGCTCTCTGGGTTGGTCCTTGCTGGCACGGTCATAGCTTTGACCATAGCCACCCCCCTGCTGGTCATATTCAGCCCCGTTCTTGTCCCAGCCGTGATCACCCTTTCCCTCATAATAATGGGGTTCTTGACGTCCGGTGGGTTTGGTGTGGCTTCGGTGACGGTGTTGACATGGATCTACAGATACGTGACCGGGAAGCAGCCACCTGGCGCGGACCAGCTGGACTCGGCCCGTCACAAGCTGGCTGGGAAGGCGAGGGAGATGAAGGACAGGGCCGAGCAGTTAGGTCAGCAGCATACCTCTGGTCAACATCGGACTCCCTAATCGGTGTACCTACCACCATATATATGTGTCCATGCAGTTTGATCCCGTGGTGAGGAGTTTTAAGGTAGGGATCGTACGGCTACAATAATAATAAAAATTGGATTTTTATATAGATAGGGCAGTGCATTGGTTGTCCTCCGTCTCTGTAATTTCATGTGTATTTTGTCGTACGAGTTAGTGTGTCTCTGTTTATTTTGTTAATTAAATTTATGTCTCTCTTTCTCTTGTAATGAGCTGAATATTTTGGGAACTGAGAACTTGTTTAATTTGTGATTTTTAACTTCCTGCAAGAAAAAAAAGGATTTGTGTTTTTAATTAATTATATTTTTCTTGTGAATTTTGCTGGATTCTTGATCATATTTGATTCGACTGAGTGATGACGATGATAGGCTATGTGGCTCTGTGGAGTACGTGTCGCCATGCATGGCTTCGTCTGAGCGAGCGTAATGAAATAGATGCCCCTCCCAAAAGTTTTGTTGGGGTTTTTGAGATTGATCCTTTGAACTTTTTTGTTAGTCTGCGGAAAATCATGGAGATGTGTAAATTTTATTATCAAATTAATACGGTGAAGATGTGTATTGGTAAAAGTAATATGTGCATCTTAAAGATGTTGATGAGTGGATGAACATGTAAATTTACATTTTTGCTACATTTTCAGATTAATTTAGTGTTTTGCATTTCTTCAATGGAAGGAGCTTTTCGCGAAAATAAAATATACATTTTAAAGTATTTTATATCTCCAATTAAAGCTATTACAAAAAGAGAATTGTTATTAGTACTTCAAAAATCTCATTTGGCACTTCAAACTTTCTATAGGTAGAAAGAAAAATACATTTGTGAGAAAAATAGAATGATATTTTTAGAGTGCTAATAACAATTTCCTTACAAAAATCATACAAAAGATGAGAAATCATACAAAAGATGAAGGGTTAAGAAAGGTTTAGCGACAACTTTCTGTGTAGGTTTGCAAATGGTAAAAGAATTTGTATTATATAAGACTACTTGTTTCAAAATATTCATGTTGAAAACGGATAAACCAACGAAAATAATCGATCCTCTTTTGAAACTAAATTTGACTTATCGAAAAACATGTTTTTCACCTTAACTGGATTCAAATTTTTGTTTGCCTAATTCTCATTGCTCGATCGAGACCTCCTCTAGAACGACTTGAGTTATTGAACCAGTGTTGTAATGGATTTTGTAACCCTCCAGATAGGAATCCTCCGTGGAGATGATTAAAGCTTTAAAAGCTATAATAGTTTGATTTGTCTAAAAAGTCATCTCCAATAAATGACTGGATTATAATTTTGTGGAGCCTATCGGATCATTATTTGGCCAAAAAGGCATCAGGTTAGCCAAATGTTGCCTTTCTCTTGGCCCCTTGATTGGGTCTTAACTCATTAGTTGCAATATTAATTTATTTAAATTCAACAACTTGATTTGAAAGCTTCCAAAGGTAGTTTAATTAAATTAACCAATAAATTTAAAATATAAAACTAATAAATTATATAAAACTAATAAATTATTGAGGGGCTCTATTCAGCCCCTTTGGTTGGAGATAGTTATGCATGGTTTAACACTGTTCATTTAAAAATAATTTTTTGCAGAATTATAATTTTTTACGGAACTATATATTTAACCCATTTAGTTAGAAATGACCGCAAAGTGGCGGTGGTGAAGTGGAGATGGGGATAGGGTAGTGGTAGTGGTCGTCCGGGTGTTGGCCTCACACTGAACTGGTGGTGGGGCCTGCGACGGTCTATGTGTCCAGTCCATGTCAGCGTTTATGCGGATGAAAAAAGTGAATCGTTTAGTTTTAGAGATTTTCAGTATGTTTGGAATATTGTCTGATATTCAAAAATTATAATATAAATAGTTGGAAATTTTTTCTTCTGAGTATCCAACCATTGGTACTGTGTCACTTAGAGTACAAAGCCATGTTCATGTCATGCACTTAAATATTTATCCTCTCCATGAACCCACCGCATGTTAGCATATAAATTTTCTTTTGCAGATAATGCTAGAGAGACCAATGCAAGGAAGATCGGTCAATTTTTTAAATCAAATGATGTGTAACTAATAAGAAATAAGTACGTTATCAACACTTACATAATAATCCAATCATCAAACACTACATCATTTTGTTTACAAATTTGGTTTAAAATTTTGGTCTTCCTAGCATTAGCCGATCAACTAAATTTGCAAACCAAATACTGTATCACCAATAGGAAATAAGTACGTTAATTGACTTAATTAATACTCTAATCATCAAGATTAAAAATTTAGTTTCCCTAATTTTTTTCATTTGCTAAATTGCTATATATTTATTCATCCGACCGATTAGTTTTTCTATCTGCAGGTGTCCTTCGTCGGTTACATGCATAAACAATAATCCAGAAATAAGCCTGATGATGTAGTGGTAGTGCGTACAATTAATGGAGTACACCCAGGGAATATTAATTGACTGTCAAAAACTCGAGTAAAATGATGCAATAATTAAATATATAAAACAAGATGCAGACGCAAATGCATGGGTCCTAAACAGTCTCCTCCTCTGGTACTAAAAGTCAACCTGAAACCAGCGGTCTGTAAATGAGCCAATACTTGGATTTTATAACTCTTTCCTTAATTCGTGAGAAGCCCTCTTCCTTTGGTAATAGTATACATTTTGACTTATACTTTTGTGAATAAAGTTATTATCAAAATAGTATTACATAGTTCTACTGCCTAGTGCATGATATTTCTCTTTATTTGTAAATGAAAGGTCTTATATTTGGCTAATTCAAAAGGGCATTACAAATACATATCATGAATAACTCGGTCCTCAAAGGATCCTCGCAAACTAATATAAAAGTATTACAATAAAGCATTACTAACCGCAAAGCAATGAGTAGACATCACACACTCATATAAACTCATTGGGAACCGCAAATTACATAGATCAATAAAATCATTAAGTCTCGTGTTACACGGAGATTATGTGTAATTTTTAAACAAAATCTTAAATCTTATATTAGAAGTTGGAATAGGAAGAACGATGCCCATGGGTCAATCGCATCACTTAATCACTGCCACGATCCCAGAACACCAAGTGAAGTAGATCCAACAAGCAAACAACTCCACCCTTCACACATAGATTCAAAAGAGGTAGCACACCAACCAAAATGAAAATTAAATTTAGAAAAATCTCTTATAGAGAACAATCAAACTAGCAAACTCTCCTATAGATAGAAATCAAAACCAAGCTCGAAGGCAATTTCTAGAAATTATTAAACAGAAACAAATAAAAGGATAAAAGCATGTCGCCGCTTCACATCTTTCAAACATTCGTGAGCCATATAACCGCACTGACTAAATCCGTAGTGTCATTATGACTAAACCCAATCTCGACGCAATCTGATGTCTTTCATGGCTTCTAGCTTCAACCTTATATTGAGACTGATAATTAACTAGATCAACCCTTGTGTTTGCTATGTGTTTCGGCCAAAAGATGACAACTATCACGATGAATACAGCGTTTCACATCAACAATATTACCATATTAATTATTTACTAAATTTAACGACAAAAAGTACTATTTGGGACTTAGAGAGGGGTTTTTAGAGATCTCCCACCATGAGAGATTGGAAATAGCGAGACTTGAATCTACGCCTTGGTCTAGCCAAGAGAACAATCATTAGTTATCAACTCAACCAACCTCCGTTGGAAAAATCTCTTTAGTTAAAAAACTATCTAAATTTTTTTTGGGGAAAAGGAATATTTGTAGGGACTTTTTATTAGAACTTCCTTTTTCTTTTCCACGAAAAAAAAGGATTGGATTTAATGAATGAAAATGGAGGTAAATAAAGGAGTCGAAAAAGATAAATACGATTAACATTTCATTACACATAATATTTTACACTCTTAAGTACCACCGACTAATGTAGGTAGTACATTAACTGACACTAAAACAGAAAATTACAACATAATCTCTTACATTACAGAGATATTTCCTCCTTATTACTAGCCAGGCAATCTCTCTAGATACCTGCATTAAACTAAAGGAAGGAAACCATTCATTTGCACATGTAGAACGCCACATAATTCATCAACACCAATTAACCCCACAATATCTCCTCATCATCAAATCTACACACTCGATTGACATTTTCGGACTCTCCCGCTCAAGTAAGCTCGAGAGATTTACTGCAGCAGCTCGGTAATCCAGTCGAACTGAGGCATCTCCGACACCGACGCCTCTCCACAAGCAACATCGATTTCACCTTGGTCATACTCCATCTCATAGTCACTCAGCTTCAACGCCCTCAAACTGTTCAGGAATTCCTCCACCTTCAAGCGAGACTTATCAACGATCTTCTTATTGTTCATCATAGTCTGATACTCCTCAAGGGTCAACGGTGCTTTCACTTCCACGCCTCCTCCTCCACGGTTGGCCTTCGGGGTCCTTGGGGACGCACGGTACACGTAGTCGTAGTTGTCGTTGTTACTGTTCTGGTACTGGTAGTACTGGTTGGGAGGATGATAACCTGCTTGCTGATAAGCAATGAAGTATTTATGGGCGGAATACTTGTGTTCCGGGCGGAGCGGGTCGGGCGAGTTAGCGAAGAAGCACACCTTGCGCGGGCAGTAGCCGTTGTTGAGAATATTGCATGCGCTGGTACGGTACTTGGCCGGGTGGAGCCAATACTCGAACACTCCGTGGGCAAATTCACAACTGTTGCCCTTTCGGCAGTGACCGGTTCTGCGAAATGCGGGGCAAACAATCGCCACGTAGGCGTATTTGCGGGGGTCACGGCGCTGGGCCTTCTCGCCGCAATGAGCGTAGGGGCACTCAGTCCAGTTGTGGGCTCGGATGCGAGGGCAACGCTTCACCTTGCAACCGTACATCCGGAACTCGTCGGACCCAAATATGGCATTGTCGATCATCGGGTCGTGGTACTGGTATTGGTACTGATACAGGACGGGGATTATCGGTTCGTGATACTGGACGGGACTCCTGAAGAGACCCGAATAGCACACGTTTGGTTCGGCCAACTGGTAGTAGTAGCCCGGATACACGCCTTGTATCATGGCTTCGGCTACAAAGGATTGAAAGAAAAGAGATTACAAGTTATGGGACGGGTTGGAGAGCTACCGGAGAGGGTGTATTTATAGTGTGGGGAGTGCTTTCTAGCTAGCGTTAAAGTTTTAACCATGATTTCACCCACCGTCAGTTAGTCGTTATTAACGGGCGTTAATATGTTGAAGTGAAAAATTAATTCGGGAGTGGATTGCGTAGATTGCATTTTGCTTGGAGGTTGATACTCCAAGAGTGCGACAGTTGTTGGCCGAAACTCAGCAGCTCCCGCCAGGTGTTGATGGATTTTTAGGGCGATGACAGGGTGGAGATCCGTCGTAATAAAGTCGGATTTCCAATTGTTTGCGGGGTTGTGGAATAGACCTAGGTTTGTGTCCGTGGAGTTGACGGGCGTAAAATATTGTTACTGTTTGGTAAATGGCAATTTCTGCATGGCAACCCCCACGTGTAGGTGATAAGAGGATGGCTTGTAAGGCGTCGAAACTTAGACATGGAGGCTGTGGGGGCAGGTGTTGAGGGTTTGGATTCAAGTTCTTGGGGTTGTTTCAGTGTCTCTGCCCTGAATTCTGCGGGCGTTACTTGCTTTACTACAGAGATTTGGTAATTAAAGGACAAATCAGTCAAACTAACTTGTCTTGACTGGTTGCACTTGCACTGAGATTGCTCCTGCAGCTTGGCGTCGAACCCACCATCCCCAGTCCAGCCCTAGAGAAAAAAACAGGGACGAAAAAGTAACTATCAACAAGTTAAAACATTATATATAATATGGATTATGGAACAGACTGAATTTATGAACTTAAATAAGAGATGGATTACATGTGAACCTAATTAATGACTTGTCTTTTTTGTTGAATGGCTCAAAGAATGTTGTCAAACAAATGATTTGATCACAAACAAAACTTAATATATATACTACTTACCGTATTAATAAAGTACATTGTTATTAACACTTCAAAAAAATATATCATGTATTTATCCCTTATGAGTATAAGAGAGAAAATATATACGGAGTACATGATGTTTTTGGAGTGTCAATAACAACTCCCTAAATAAATAGGGATGGAGGTCGGTCGATGACTTTGAGATGGAGTAAGGGCTTCGTTCTGATAAATCCGCTAACTATGGATTTGATGTTGGAAATAGACTGATTTTGTGTCACCATTCTATTTGAATTACCAAAAGCAATCATTCCTTAATATGGATTCAAACATTCATGAGCTTGATATGAGTGATAGAATTTCTGGATCTGACTTTAATTAGTCTATGTCTAGTAATTGTTGTATTTGGAATGCATTTCTCTGGCTCAAACTGTGACTAAGATCACGACACTATGTGACTTCCAAGCCGTCAATCCACGACTACAACTATACCACGACGCTTGTGAGCCACAGAGCTCCAATTTTCTCCAGATTGTAGTTTCTCAGGTGTCGATCAAGGTGGAGGGTGATACACTGTATATTCTTATCGCGCTACTAAAATGACAGTGAAGAGTTTGGTTATGAAACGGAAGTTGATTGAGGAGGCCGGGAGACTATTACTCAAACCATAACTTAGCGAGTTTAAATAGTGCCAAGGTGATAATGCCGACAATCGGTTTTTCCGGATTTCAACCCTAATTTCTTAATTAATCGTGACATCAGTTTGAAAACAATAATTTGAAGTCCGTAAATTCTTTTATCATATCGGAATAAGTTATCATAACTATTTAATTTTTCAGAAAAATGATAGCGGTAGTACGTTAAATGGTTAGTTATTAAGAAAGGGAAGGAATCCTTTATGATCTAAACTATTATTAGAGAACCCGGTAGTACGTTAAATGGTTAGTTATTAAGAAAGGGAAGGAATCCTTTATGATCTAAACTATTATTAGAGAACCCTCTTTGTCGGATAAAGAAAATACAACCTCAATTATACGGTGATGACATTAAACAAGTTGATTGATAAACTTAAAACTTTAGGTCGATAAAAGTAGTTACACTCCACTTTCTTTAACACATTCTTTGTATGTGAACCTTTTTACACTATGTTTGGATGAGGGAAATAAACTTGAAATTTCAATAAAAGTAAGAATTTATAAATTGATATGCACTAATTCCATTGTTTGGATTCATAAACATAGAAATTTAGAATTTTCGCGTGAAAACAAAAACTTGGAATTTGGGATCTTCAATTCCCAAGTTTAAATTCCATGTAAATAGGTGTCATTTTCCAATTTCTATGATTGAGAGTTTAAAAACAACAAATTCCGTATTCAATTCCATTGTTCTTTTAGGTTACCCAAACAAGAAAATTCACAAATTCTATAGAATAAAATTCCATCATTTCAATTTCCGTCATTTTAAAATTCCTTAGTAATCTTAAATTTCTTCATCCAAACATAGTTTAGAGTCTTAGTCCAATTTCCCCTATCTAACATGAATCGTATGAAATTAGAATTAAGACTTATTTTTCATTGTTGCTATCTATTCCTCCTATCTCGTATATTGTTCATTTGTATGAGAAACTTTATTAGAGATGGCAATAGGAATTTAATCTTCTTTATCTGTTTCATAGTTTTCTCCAGGGACCTGAAACAGATCAAGCAACTGTCGCAAAGATAAGAGATGCCATTAGAGAACAAAGGGAAATTACTGTACAGTTGATCAACTATACAAAGAGTGGTAAGCGGCTTTGGAATTTCTGATGCTGTACATATCTATAATGCCAGTTAATTGAATTGCTGGTTCATGCCGGCTGGAAGACAAGAATATAAATGACATTTGATTGCCAAGTGCCATGTGGTGTATAAAATCTTTTTCTGTTTAACTTGCTCCTTTTGTTTTGGAGGTTTTGCGTTACATCTTCGTTTCCTAATGGTTATCATTTCTTGAATTGCAGGAAAAAAGTTTTGGAATTTATTTCATTTGCAGCCCATGCGTGACCAGAAGGTAACTTTGTGATTCTTATTGTAGGTTCAAACTTGTTTCTGATCAAATTCTCCTGCATACCTTATTTTGGCCTTTATGTTGAGTCGATTTTAACTTTTATAGGGTGAACTTCAATATTTCATTGGTGTCCAACTGGATGGGAGTGGTCATGTGGAACCTCTGCGAAATCGCCTATCAGAGTGCACAGAGCTAGAAGGTTCTAAATTGGTAATTATTTTCCTATTATTTGGATACTGTCTATAGAACTTAATTATTTATGTACTGTTCTAGTCATGATGCTGATGCCTTCCTAATGTGACAGTTCTAAATTGTCAGAAGAATATCTTTTCAAAGCAATGCCAATTATTTTGGAAGTTGGCTAGAAATTGAATATATATTCCAATAGCCTGATCATTCAGCATATGGCCCAATTAATTGAGGGAGATAAAAAAGGAGAAGTAGATTGCTAGGTAACAAACTTGTTTTCACTTTTCAACATACACTGCATTTTAGAAAGAAAATACTTACGGTTTTGGGCATTTGATATTATGGACAAGATGAGCAATAAATAGATGCTTTTAAAACTGATGAACCTTTCGTTCTATGGTCTCACATCAGCACATTTTCAATCCATGTTTGGCATACTCTTATCACTGTCTCATTTATATATATTTAATACCTTTTTCATGTACTACTGCTGATGTTTAAGTGTTTTTTTTTTTTTTATCAGGTCAAAGCTACAGCACACAATGTTGATGAGGCTGTCCGAGAACTTCCTGATGCCAACTTGGTAAGGTACTCTTTTTGCGCTGAGTTAAAATGTCCAATGAGTTGATTGGTTGTATTTTCTAAATTAAATAAACATTTAAATATATTCTATTGAGATATTTCAGATTCAGATTGGGTTAATAATTGGCATTGAAAAATAATGTAAAATATCTGTGATTTTAATAATTTTACACTTCATTTCATTTTTGGTTGCTACATCTTTTATGCAATGATGGGATCTAGTATCTTTACGGCTATAATTTGGAACTATAGCTGATGCAACTTTTATAATATATCAATTATTTAGAAACCAGAAGATTTATGGGCAATTCATTCTCAGCCTGTCTTCCCAAGGCCTCACAAAAGGGAAAATCCTTCTTGGACAGCAATACGGGAGGTATCAATCCATTTTTCAAATTATATTTTTGTGTTAAACTTCATGTACTCTAGGTTAATAATTTTATTAGTCTACTTAAACTGGCTATCCGGATTCATATTTATAACTTCCTTTCTCTTGTAGCTGAGGTAGATAGACATACAGGCAATTTAAAATTAATTGTCAAGTGATATTACTTGGGAGTGTTTTGACTAACATCGCTATTACTTATATTCAGCATTCAGATTTTTTAGCTTTCTTATTTACCATTGAGTTGCATTGTGGTGGTGTTGACATGTATTTTAGTTTCTGTAGTCTCTAGGCCACTACAAGTTCACGGTTACTTCTTGATTGTGTTGAGAATCAAGATATAGTGTTTATGAGCTTCACAAGTTTTTGTATAAGCTGTCTCCATCACTAATGTCTTTTTAATAATCTTATTCATTTTCTATAGATTACTGCTCATGGTGAAAAAATTGGTCTACATCATTTTAAGCCCATAAAACCATTGGGATGTGGTGATACTGGAAGGTACTGCAATTTATTCACCTTTGATGATGTATGTAATTGAGTGGTGTTCAGCTACGGTTATTGTTGTCATTTCTTCGTCTAAAATTGTATTTATATTCAGGTTATTAGGCAATTGTTTATACAATGCATACAAAAAATATTCATTATCTGGCTTCTGGACCTCTAATTTTCAGTTACGTTACTATGGTATTTTTGCAGTGTACATTTGGTGGAACTACAAGGTACAGGTGAACTGTATGCTATGAAGGCAATGGAGAAGTCAATAATGTTGAACCGTAACAATGTATGAACACATAAGTGAACAGCTGCATTCTTCAGCAGTGAATAAGCATACATCTCAGCGGTGTCCAGAAAAGGAGCTTTGCAATTTTGTGCATGAATGTGTCACTTGCGTGCCTTTGCATGTCTGGCTCTTGATTGCATATGTGTGGTATTTGCATGCATACACATATGGATGCCCATTTTTGTTTGTGCATAACCAGTATAACATCTTTATATATCTCTGAGGGTCACATATTGCTATTTTATATTACAGGTTCACCGAGCATGCATTGAGAGGGAGATAATTTCGCTACTCGACCATCCTTTTCTTCCCACACTGTACACCTCATTTGAGGTAATGCTGCATGTGAATATTTTGGATACATCCATGCATGCATATGCATGTGAACTAATAAGCATAGACATATCTGATTGGGAGTCAGTTCAATCCTCTATATTATCTAAATCAAATATATCTTCTTGTTAGTGAATAGTATTACTATCTTAACCCCGAAAAGCTAAACCTATGTTGCAACAACATTAGAGGACAGACAGACACTGTTCCTTCTAATGATTGTACATGTTTTACAAAGGAATTATTCTTGTAGAATTCAAATAAACAAAAGAGGAAATTGGATTTCTCTTTTTAGTTGGAGGGCCAACTTATACAGTTCGTTGAACTTACAAGGCCGAGTTTAATGACATCAGCATTTCTTCAAGGGGATTATCACACATACAACATGATTTTTCTACTATTCTCGGATTGGTGTCTGTTATACAAGTAATCCAGCCATGACCTGTCATATGCTTGGCAAGCATGACAAGTAAAAATAGATATCTGGACTCCGTGTCTCAAATTCTACAATCGTTTATGGACTGCATTTGACTTTTGACTATGTTGGTGTTGGTTCTATAATTCCTATGGAAAAGAAGACAAAACAGGGTTCAAAGAGAGTTGTAATAAGTTGGTTAAATGTCTTCAAGCTTCATTTATGCAGCTTGAAAATTTCTAATTTACTGACTTGTGGTATAAGTTCAAGTGTACTGATATTTTTTTTCCATCTCCTCAGACTTCCACACACGTTTGTTTGATATCAGACTTTTGCAGTGGTGGAGAGTTATTTGCTTTACTTGACAAGCAGCCGATGAAATTATTTAAGGAGGAATCTGCGAGGTACTTTTACTTTTGTACTCTTAACATCTCTTGGTACCAAATTAAAGCTACCACTTTACCCACTATTGATTGGATTTAATGATAGGAAAACATTAATCTGATTTTGCTACTTTAAACTCTTGCTTGTGTGGGATTCAACTACAGTTCAGTAATTTCTAGGGAGAGATGCTGTGCTTTGTGTTGATTGACTTTCAACACGAATCCAAATGCGGTTGTGTATTCTTTCTATTTTGCTAATGATGAAAGTTAATGATAACTATTGGATTTGTTTGTGATATAACTAAGGATTGAAAGTTAAGCTGCAGAAGATAATGATCCATGTTTTCTAGGAGATGCATTGTACTATTTGGTTGATGGAACCAAAGATTTATTATAATTTCAATTTCCTCTTACGAACTGGTACCAGTCATGGAACAAAATTTTCAGCAGGCTAAAACACTACTTAGGTTTAAAATGTGACAAAACCATATGCACCCCAATTCTGTTACGGTAGATTTCAAAAGATGGGTGGAGACAGGGCTACCTTTAGGCATAACCGTGTCCACAACTGCTGGTAGCTAACACTTTTATTCATTGTTGTGGACGGTGGACCTATGGTCATGTGAAGCAGAAATTGATGTTTGGTACATATGAATTGCAGACTTTTTACTATTAGGTTGATTGCAGACTTTCTACAGTAATGTTTTAACCATCTATAAAGTAGATGTATTCTCAAAAGATTATTGTTTTAACTTTCATTATATGCCAGGTTCTATGCGGCAGAGGTGGTTATTGCCTTGGAATATCTTCACTGTCTAGGTATTTTGATTTAATGATATGAACATTTTCTGTGCTTCACTTCTCTATTCAATATTCTTTCTAATTGTTTTCTAGTCTAATAAAAAATGGGAAGAAAACCTCATGAAGTTACTGGTGTTCTTCCCAAATCCTGTGGTTAACATTTACTGTTTAGTTAATTTTCCTGACACAAACTATAATCAAATGTAACGTGAGTTATTCCCTGAGTATAAGGATTAGCATTTGAAGCACGGGAATCCAACCGAGGATTGACTGATTATAACATATCGGTGTCATTTATGATGAAGGACATCTCAGTCCTCTTGCTTTTTTGCTGACTATGCCTGTTGCTTCTTACAGGAATAGTATATCGCGACCTTAAGCCTGAAAATATTTTACTCCATAAGGATGGGCATATTGTCTTAACAGATTTTGATTTGTCGTTTATGACATCATGTAAACCCCTGGTACAAAATCACAATCCTCGCTTCTCTCTTTACAGACATACTCTTCGTATTTGTTATTATATAATTTTTTCCATTGCACAGATTATAAGGAATCAATCGCCTAACAATAGAAGAAGATCGAGGAGTCAACCACCACCAACATTTGTTGCAGAACCAGTCACACAATCAAATTCATTTGTCGGAACTGAAGAGTACATTGCTCCTGTACGGTGATCCCTTTCCATTATGGTTTTAGGTCATCCTACTTTCAATATTTTTATTAGCACATTAGATGGAGGGGCATGCCTTGTTTTCGTATGGTTCCATAATATTGGTTACACCTCAGAAAACATTTTCATGCGTAGTCACTACATGGAACTCAGGATCAAAACACATCATGATCTTTTCATCAACAGTAAAATGTATGCATGTGCTTCAAACCATGCTAACAGGCGCTGACATTTTGTATGTCATGTTCTGAAATACTTGTATTACTACAAATCTGATCAGCTATATTGTTAGACTACACTAATGATAATTGTTTTGTCTGCCTATATATTTTCAAAGTTCTTAAGGTGCTTGATTTCAGGAAATTATTACTGGTGCAGGCCACAGCAGTGCTATTGATTGCCGGGAAAAACCCTCCTCCCATTCTCTCCCACATCAAACACCCAAACCAGAACAATCATCACCAAAATTGCCAGTGCTGGGTACAAGAAGAAGGGGAAGATGAAGACGGCAGAGATCTGACTCTCAGACCTCCTTTCTCCCTCCCTCAAAACCAACAAACCCAGCAACAAAAACAACAAAACGATGACGATGACGATGAAAAAGAGAAGAACAAGAAGAAGGGGAAGATGAAAACAGAGTACAAGGCCGTGGCCAAGGGAACTGGACGATAGTGCTGTCGTCGAGCTTGGTGGGTCTGCTCACCGGAATCGGCGTCGTCCTCTTCAACTACTCTGTATGTTTGATTTTTATCCATTACTCAATTGTCCATTTTTCCTTTTCTTGCTTGCTTGTTTGCAAAGTTTTGAGCTTTTATCTGAAATTTTACACAAATTGTAAATGTTCATGAGATGCATTAGGATGTGTGTTGTTCATCCGTTTGGCTTGAGCCCTGCAACATGTGAGGTTATGAAAAACTGTACCACATCGGAAAGTTAAGGAACCTTGCATTAACTTATAAGGAGTCGGGCTACTACCCCATTTCCAATTTGGGTCGGAACCTCAGGTTCCGTCACTCATTACCCATTTTTTCTTTGCTTTTTTCCTGCTTGCTAATGCATAAAGTTTTGAGGTTTTTCTGAGATTTTGACATGAATGGGAAGGTTCATGAGATACGTGACGTGGTCTGGGTTGGGATGCGGCAACGGGGAGCTTCGTGGCTGAGAAGGGAGTACATGGGAGATACGTAGAAGCGGGTGATTCTGGTTCCAGCTTCTGGGGGTTTGTGTAGAAGTCTAATATCTTGCAGTAATCTGGTGCCTTGAGTGCACTGTGCTATGGTGATCCTCTATTACCCTTAACAGTTTGATTGTTCTCATCATAAACTTGTTTCGAGATGCTCTTGAGGATGGTTCACAAGATAACCATGGCAATGAGCAATGAGGAGAAAAAGGAGAGAATTTATTAGTGAAAATGGGAATGCCTATTTCGGTCTTTGATGGTCTCAAGGCAGCATCGTGTCCTTCTGTCAAGGCAATTGCTGCTTGTGTCACACTTGGGACTGGGAACTCGTTAGGTCCCGAGGTCCTAGCGTTGAGATTGG
>JAOTRO020000005.1:5791991-5802551 GCA_028566515.2 Pyracantha coccinea | reverse complement strand
AACTTCAATATTTCAGTGGTGTCCAACTGGATGAGCGTGGTCATGTGGAACCTCTGGGAAATTGCCTATCAGAGAGCACAGAGATAGAAAGTGCTAAATTGGTAATTATTTTCCTATTATTTGGATACTGTCTATAGAACTTAAATATTTATGTGCTGTTGTAGTCATGATGCTGTTGCCTTCCTAATGTGACAGTTCTAAATAGTCAGAATATCGTTTCAAAGCAATACCAGTTATTTTGGAAGTTGGCTAGAATTGAGTTAATATTCGAATAGTCAGATCATTCAGCATATGTCCTTAATTGAAGGAGAAAAAAAAGAAGAAGTAGATAGCTAGGTAACAATTTTATATGTTTTCAACATACATTGCATTTAGAAAGAAAATCAACTTACTTTTTTGGGCATTTGATATCATGGACAAGATAAGCAATAAATACATACTCTGAAAACTGCCAGATCTTCTGTTGTCCTATGATCTCACATCAGCAGATTTTCAGTCCATTTGTGGCACACTCTATCCCTGGTTTTATTGATATATATTTAATACCTTTCTCATGTGATACTGCTGATGTTTAAGTGTTTTTCTCTATATTATCAGGTCAAAGCTCCTGCACACAATGTTGATGAGGCTGTCCGAGAACTTCCTGATGCCAACTTGGTAAGGTACTCTTTTTGCTCTGAGTTAGACTGTCCAATGAGTTGATTGTTTTTAGTTTTTTAAATTAAATATACATTTAAATATATTTGATTGAGATTTTTCAGATTGGGTTAAAAATCGGTATTGAAAAATATTTTAAAATATTTGTGATTTTAATAATTTTAAGCTTCACTCATTTATGGTTGCTACATCTTTTATGTAATGATGGGATCCAATATATTTACGGCTATAATTTGGAACCATAGCTGATGCAGATTTTATATTATATCATTATTTAGAGACCAGAAGATTTATGGGCAATTCATTCTCAACCTGTCTGGCCAAGGCCTCACAAAAGGGAGAGTCCTTCTTGGACAGCAATACGGGAGGTACTAATCCATTTTTCAAACAATCTTTTTTCTGTTAAACTTACTGTATATTAGGTTAAGAATTTTATTAGTTTACTATAAACTGGTTATCCGGATTCATCTTTATAACTTCCTTACTCTTGTATAGCTGAGGTAGATAGACATACAGGCAATCTAATTAATTGTCAAGTGATTTATTTTAATTGTGTATTGTTTATAACTTGGGAGTGTTTTGACTAACATTGCCATTACTTAGATCAGTATGCAGTTGCATATTTTTAGCTGTCTTATTTATATGGTGGTGTTGACATGTATTTTAGTTTCTGTAGTCTCTGCCACTAATGTATTTTTTTTATAATCTCATCCTTTTTCTATAGATTACTGCTCATGGTGAAAAAATTGGTCTACGTCATTTTAAGCCTGTAAAACCATTGGGATGTGGTAATACTGGAAGGTACTGCAAATTGTTCACCTTTGTTGATATCTGTAATTGAGTGGGGTTCAGCTACAGTTGTTTTTGTCATTTCTCCATCTCAACTTGTATTTATATTTAGCTTATTAGGCAATCCTTTATACAATGCATACAAAAAATATTCATTTATCTGGATCTCTAATATTCAGTTACATTCCTATGGTAAATTTGCAGTGTACATTTGGTGGAACTACAAGGTACTGGTGAACTGTATGCTATGAAGGCAATGGAGAAGTCAAGAATGTTGAACCGCAACAAGGTATGAGCACATAAGAGAACGCCTGCGTTCTTCAGCAATGAATAAGAATATATCCCTGCGGTGTCCAGAAAAGGCCCTTTGCAATTTTGTGCATGATTGTGTGACATTTGTACACCTTTACATGTCTGCATATCCATAGCTCTTGATTGTAAATGTGTGGTATTTGCACACATACACACATCGATGCCCTTTTTCGTTTGTGCAAAAGTGGAATGTGGTGTAATTTCTTTGTATATCACTGTGGTCACATATTGCCATTATTGGTTTTCAGTTTCACCGAGCATGCATTGAGAGGGAGATAATTTCACTACTCGACCATCCTTTTCTCCCCACACTATACACTTCTTTTGAGGTAATTTTGTATATGGATGTTTTGGACGCATGGGATGCTTATGCATGTGCACTAATAGGCATAGAAATCTGATTAGGGGCCAGTTCAATCCTCTATTCTATCTAAATCACATATATCTTGTTATTGACTATCCTAAGTCAAAACCTATTTGGCAACAACATTGGAGGACAGATAAGCACTACCTTCTAATGATTGTACTTGTTTTACAAAGGAATTATTCTTTCGTTTATTTGAATTCTTCTAATTCAAATAAACAAAAGAGGAAATTGGATTTCTCTTAGTTGGAGGGCAGACTTATACAGTTCATTGGACTTTAACATTTCAGTGTTTCTTCAAGGGGATTATTACACTTACAACGTGATTTTTTAACTATTCTCTTACTGGTCTGTTATACAAGCTAAGAAGCCATGATCTGTCAAACTAATATGCTTGGCATGCATGACGAGTCAAAATGGATATCCGGACTCTGTGTCTCAAACTCTACAATATTTTATGGACTGCATTTGACATTTGACTTTGTTGGTGTTGGTTCTATAGTTCCTATGTAAAAGAAAGCAAAAAAGGGTTCTAAGGGAGTTGTAATATGTTGGTTAAGTGTCAACAAGTTTTATTTACGCAGTTCAAATTTTTTAATTTACTGTGATGGTATAAGTTCAAGTATGCTAATGTTTTTTTCTCATCTCCTCAGACCTCCACACACGTTTGTTTGATAACAGACTTTTTCAGTGGTGGAGAGTTATTTGCTTTGCTTGACCAGCAGCCAATGAAATTATTTAAGGAGGAATCTGCGAGGTACTTCTATAATTGTACTCTAACATCTCTTGGTACCATCTTAGAGCTACCACTTACTATTGCTTGGAATTAATGACTGGAAAGCATTAATCTGTCTATTGCTACTTTAAACTCTTGCTTATGTGGGATTCAACTACAGTTAAGTAGTTTCCAGGGATATGAGTGCTTTACTTTGTGTTAATTGACTTTCAACATGAGCCTCGTATCATGAATCCAAATGCAGTCATGCATGCTTTCTTTTTTGCTAGTGATTAAATAAATCCAATTATGACAACTTTTGGATTTGTTTGTGATATAACTAAGGATCTAAAGTGAGGCAGCAGAATAGTATGTCCCATATTTTCTAGGAGATGCGTTGTACTAATTGGTTGATGTAACAAATGATTTATTATAAGTTCAATTTCCTCTTACGAACTGGTACCAGTCATGGAACAAAATTTTCAGCAGGCTAAAACCCTGCTTTGGCTGAAATGTGCTGAAACCATATGCACCCCAATCCTGTTAAGGTAGATTTCAAAATATGGTGGAGACAGGGGCTACCTTTGGGCATAACTGTGTCCACAACTGCTAGATAACACTTTTATTCAATGTTGTGGATGGTGGACCTTTGGTCATGAGAAGCAGAAATTGATGTTTGGTACATATGAATTGCAGACTTTTTACTGTTAGATTGATTGCAGACTTTGTACAATCAATGTTTAACCAACTATAAAGTAGCTCTCTTAAGATTAGTGTTTTAACTTTCACTATCTGCCAGGTTTTATGCGGCAGAGGTGGTTATCGCCTTGGAATATCTTCACTGTCTAGGTATTTTGATTTAATGACATGAACAGTTTCTGTGCTCCACTTGACTATTCAATGTTCTTTCTAATTGTTTTCTACTGCATCAAAAATGGAAGGAAACCTCATGAAGTTATGGGTGTTCTTACCAAATCTTGGGGTTAACATTTACTGTTTATTTAATTTTCCTGACACATAAACTATAATCAGATAAGATTAAGAACGAGCGTTTTAGGATCCATACAGCCAACTCCACTTAGTGGGATAAGGCTTGGTTGTTATTCTTGTTGATGTAAACTATAATCAGATGTAAGGTGAGTTATTCCCTGAGTATAAGGATTAGCACTTGAAGCACGGGAATCCAACCCACGTTTGACCTTTTATAACGAATCTGCATCATTTATGATGAAGAACATCTCAGTTATTTTGCTTCTTAGCTGACTATATCTGTGGCTTCTTACAGGAATAGTATATCGCGACCTTAAGCCTGAAAATATTTTACTCCAGAAGGATGGGCATATTGTTTTAACAGATTTTGATTTATCATTTATGACATCGTGTAAACCCCTGGTACAAATCACAATCCTCTTATAAAATCATGTTGCTTCTCTCTTTACAGACTTACTCTTCTTATTTGTTAATATATATATATATATATATAATTTTGCATTGCACAGATTATAAGGCATCAATCGCTTAACAATAGAAGACGGTCGAGCAGTCAACCACCACCAACATTTATTGCAGAACCAGTCTCACAATCAAATTCATTTGTCGGAACCGAAGAGTACATTGCTCCTGTACATGATCCCCTTCCATTATGGTTTTAGGTCATCTTACTTTCAATACTTTGATTAGCGGATTAGACAGAAGAGTATGCTTTGTTTTTGTATGGTTCTACAATGATTGGTTAACACCTCAGAAAACATTTTCATGCGTAGCCACTGCATGGAACTCAGGATCAAAGTCCCCTATGAGACATGCACATACACACACACACACACACACACACACACACACACACAACACGAGGTTTTCCTCAACAATAAAATGTATGCATGTGCTTCATACCATGCTAACTGCTCTGACATTTTGTATGTCATGTTTTGGAATAATTGTATAACTACAAATCTGGTCAGTGTTTCGTCTGCCTATATATTTTCGAAGCTCTTATAGGTGCTTGGTTTCAGGAAATTGTTACTGGTGCAGGCCACAGCAGTGCTATTGATTGGTGGGCTCTTGGTAAGCGTTAAATTTCACGAAATTATTACTTATGCTCGTGAAGGAATCAAATTTTCAAGTACCACTGCTTCCACTGCTTCCACTGCTTTGAAAATTACTTGGTATTCAAAAGTGTGCGTATGATAAAACTTTGCAATCATGTTATCATGGAGTTGTTTTTCCCCCCTACTGTGTAGCTCCTACTTTCTTGGTAGAGCTGTTGTACATTTTATCACTAATGCTTTTGTTTGTGTTCGGAATTCAGGTATTTTGTTGTATGAGATGCTGTATGGCCGTACACCTTTCAGGGGTAAAAATAGGCAGAGGACATTCACCAACATCCTGCACAAAGATCTCACGTTTCCACGCAGTATTCCGGTATATCTAAGATTGAACTGTGCATCCATTCTGTCATTTTGGACCTTGCGGTCTAAAGATGGATGAAGTTTTAATATTGCGTTTGTATAGTCATTATTTGAAACCTTGAGCTAATTATGCACCCGCTAACATTACTTGATGTTCCAGGTAAGCCTTGCAGCACGGCAGTTGATAAATGCATTGTTGCAGAGAGACCCATACACACGTTTAGGATCCAATACTGGTGCAAATGAAATCAAGCAACATCCTTTCTTCCGTGGAATTAATTGGCCTTTGATTCGTTGCATGGTAGGGATACATCCATCATTGTTTGATGATAAATTGAAAATACCGGTTTCTAAATACCAATAGTGATCTAGAGAGCCCATCCAGGATTTGAATTCTTAGTAATCTGATGAAGGCAATTAAGTTCTAGTTTTCCCGTCAATTACGTCTTGAAATTGTGTGTTTTCTGTACGCAGAGCCCTCCGCCATTAGAAGCTCCTCTTCAACCTATTGAAAAAGATCCAAAGGCCAAGGATATAACGTGGGAAGATGATGGAGTCCTTGTAAATTTAGCGGATTTGGATATTTTCTAAAGGTCAGTTTAATTTCTCTTACATAGATTACGTTTTTGTTTCCTTGCTTCTGATCTAGTATAATTTTTTGTTAAGCCGTCACTGCGGACCTCGCATTACAGACATCGGATGTATGGTATCTGGTTGTTATTACACTCTCATATGTTTACTCTCGACTTTGCAGGACAAGGTCTTTTTCCCGAGTCTTCCTGTACAGCAAACCTCGCCTTCGGAGCATGAAATTCAAACCATTCAGGCGGAAGGAAACGGATAAGAGAGTTCGGGGGGCTGTTTTGGTGTCTGGGATGGGTGCAGTAGAGTTGTAAAGAAACCAACAGAGAAGTAGAACTCACAACGAGCGAGCATATTTAACCGCGAATAAATGCTGTTAATTAGATTGAAATTAATACAACTTAGATATGATGTTAATATGAATGCATGCCCTAAACCCTGAAGTTCATGTTTAATTATACATTGGACTCCATTTACATTCAAGTTTTCAACCCAAGGAAACATGTGAAACGTTGGCCATAGTACTTCAGTCACAAGCATATCAGAGTGACCCTGTCAATGCATACCATTGTCTGAGGGAGACCCTAAACGCAAGTTTTGTGAAATTTTAGGGCCTTTGGTAAACGTTTCGTTTTTAGTTTGTCTAGAAGCGATGCTAAAGAAATGTATATATTTTTGCTCTATGGTAAAAAACAAAAGAAAACTAACGAAAAGTTTTAAAAAACTTCTCTTTTAACGGAAAATCATTTTTAAAGGTATAGTGAATAGTGACAGTTAAATGTCAAAATGTGGTTTTTCGTTAAAAGTGAACAGTACCAAGACTGTTTTGTTGAAACTTCCAAAAAACAATTGGGATGGATTTTGAGAAGAATGTTCATCTCTAAAAAGCACAAAAAATGCCTCAAACAGAAGCTATGAATAAACCATCCACACAAGACATAATCGACGACAAATCGGAGAACATTTCTTTGTACAATCCTTAAACTGCATATGTAACCAAAAACGCACATCATTTATTACAAAAAATTTCAAAATAACGATAACAATTTTAATACAGAAACACTTCAATGTGTATTGATACAACCGGTGACCATATGCTTGTTCCTCATTACTTGGTTGCCTGCGCAATTATATTACTTATCGAACTAGCCTGCTCTTTTGCAGTCTCCACCAAAGAATCCTAGAACCAAGAAATATGATGCAATCAGCCAGGATGGAAATATTTGACAACAAATGGCACTGATCTAAGAGTAACCTATACCTGTGCAGCTATCAATCGTGCAACTGTTTTCTTGCTCGATTCTTGAAGTTCACCAGCAATCAAAATTTCATCCAGTATATAGTAGGCCTACCATGTTGAACAGTAGCAAACGATCAAGCCAGATATCAACATAAATCAGAAAAATGTCATATGAGGACTCTGGCAAATTTTAGCATTGGTATGGCAAACATGTGGATAAAAACAGTAAAAACCAACTTCTTTGTAATGCAATTCCAAAAAACAGAAAAGGCGACTCTTAGACAAGCACTAAACACATACCTTGTGGAAGTTAAATATCAAATCCAATTCACAGACCTGTAAGTATAAACATATTATTAGTACATGGCACAACAACATCCTTTATCAAAATGAAATGAAGAATATAATGCAATCACTCACACTGCCAAAGTATCGGTCGAGAATCTCAACATAATGATGAATCATTTCAAGGACCTCTAATTCGTTATCTTCTTGATCAATACACATGCAGAAATACAGACTGGCATATCTGCACAGCACATTCACAGAAATTCAGTAACGGAAGTCTACGACAGGCCACTTACTAATAATTCTACCCCTAGAAGAGCAAAAACAAAGTCACATCTCTCTGCCATCACCTTTTATAAACAACTTTGTATCCTCTCCAATCGACAAAATTACAAAGCTTGGGACCTCGCGCAAGAATTACTCCACTGAGCTCACGGAGAACCTTATCAGAATGCAAGATCATACACACACGGTGATAAACAATGTGAGAATCGAAAGCCATTCTCATAACAAGAACGACAAGGTGTTCATATTGCTATTCTTCTTGGAATTTATAAATTCTTGCTACGATTAAACAACCCGAAAAACTAGATGAGATTTATCGACAATACCTTACTTCTTTCCTTTTGGGTATAAGGAGAATACCATTTTGTCAACCTCACTTTTCCTTGTCTGCTTATTAGAAGCACAAATTGAATCTAACAACATAAACCATTATCAGATCAGCAACTAAACTAAAAACCCAAATAAAATTTAATCAATTTAACCCCAGTAATGCTGCCAAATCACAAATTTCTTACTGAAATACAAATTCCAACAAATTTTGCATCGTTTTGAGCAATGGCATGGCAAAGATGGATCACATTGTAATTTTATACAACTATAAAAACCCATAATTTTTTCATCACAAAACAAATCGAAACACGAAAAGAATCCATATTAGTAATGATCGATTGCTAATTGGACCCAGATCTAAAAATTCTAATTTCTTGCAACCCAATCTAGGAAATTGAAATTTGAGGATGAGAAAAGGGAAAACAACTAATCGGTACATTGTGAGATTTGAGAGATGATTTAGAATTACCATGGCTGCGTTCTGCATACCCTCCTTTCCCAAACAGATTTTCTGCCAAAACCCACATCACAAAAAATGAATACTATATAAATTTCAATCACCCAAAAAAACCCCGAAAAGATCAAACAGTTTTTGAAGGAAAACAAGCAAAAACCTACCTGAGCTAAAAGCATTTGTGGCATCAGAAATCTCTTCATAGGAGAAGCATTTCCAAGTGGGTCTTGGAGAAAGCTCTTTTGGATGTGGGTGTGGATGTTGAACTGGAAGTAAATGAGGAGAGAAGAGAATGAGAAGGAAATGAGGAGAGGAGAAAAGGGGAAGGAATGGGGAAGGGAGAAGGCACCGGCGCAAGGAAGAGATGGAGGGTTTTATGTTGGAAAATTAACATTACTGTCGGTTAAAACTGACAGAAACATTTTTTTAAAATATAAACCGACAGAATCTTTTCATTCCTGTCGGTTACAACCGACAGAAAAAAAATGGCGGCAAACAATTTCCACCCAAAATTTTAAATTCCCCCCAAAATTTTGTTACGATTTAAAAAAAATAAAATCATAATTGTTTGGTTTAATAAATAAATAATATGTTTTTAAAAATTAAATAAATAATTTTTTTTTGTTGAAAATAAATAATTGTTTGGTTTAATAGATAATAATCCATGTAAAATATGCAATAAAGAAACAAAAAGATAATTGTACAATGAATATGTCATCACACAAACTAAATATTGTCTAATCAATACTTGAAAAATATAAATAAAAATTTAGCACAAATTACTTTTCAAACTTCAAAATTTAGGCTAAATAAATAAATTTTCACACTTCAATTTTCACACCTCGACCCTATAAGAATGTAATGAATAAATTTGATCTTTAATTTAAAATATTTACACTAGTGGATACCACAAAATATTATTTTATACTTAATAGAAGTATAATATTAGCTCTAAGTGTTTGTTTAATCTACCGTTTTGACACAATATGCATTCTACGAAACTTTTTTCAACGATCCAACCATCAAACTTGTTTGTACACACTCCGAGATTACATACATAAAAAAATTGTAAAAAACAAACATTCGAAGATTACGTAACGGAAAAAAAGTTTTCAAAGGTTATAAACGAAAAATCACAATTTAACTATAAGTGTTTGTTTAATCTATCGTTTTGACGCGATATGCATTGTACAAAACGTTTTTCAACGATCCAACCGTCAAACTTATGTGTAGACAGACCGAGATTGCATACGTAAAAAATTGTAAAAAATGAACATTCAGAGATTACGTAATGGAACAAAAAGTATTCGACGGTTATAAACAAAAAAATCACAATTTAACGGTTATTTTAGTTCCGGTTTTGATGATTTTTTACAGTTACACTCCTCGACACTATAAGAATGCAATGAATGCATTCGATCTTCAATTTAAAACATTTACACTTATTTTATACTTAATGGAAGTATAATATTAACTCTAAGTTTTTGCTTAATCTACCGTTTTGACGCGATATGCATTGTACAAAACTTTTTTCAACGATCCAACCATCAAACTTATGTGTAGACACTGCGAGATTACATACGTAAAAAATTGTAAAAAAAATAAACATTCAGAGATTATGTAACAGAACAAAAAGTATTCGACGGTTATAAACGAAAAATCACAATTTAACGGTTATTTTATTTCCGGTTTTGATGATTTTTTACAACTATACTCCTCGACCCTATAAGAATGTAATGAACAAATTTGATCTTTAATTTAAAATATTTACACTAGCCGATACCACAAAATCTTATTTTATACTTAAAGAAGTATAATATTAACTCTAAGTGTTTGTTTAATCTACCGTTTTGACACAATATGCATTCCACGAAAGTTTTTTCAACGATCCAACAGTCACACTTGTTTGTACACACTCCGAGATTACATACATAAAAAAATTGTAAAAAATAAACATTTGGAGATTACGTAACGGAAAAAAAAGTTTTCGACGGTTATAAACGAAAAATCACAATTTAACGGTTATTTTAGCTCCGATTTTGATGATTGTTTACACTCCTGGACTCTATAAGAATGTAATGAATAAATTTGATCTTTAATTTAAAATATTTACACTAGTGGATACCACAAAATCTT
>JAOTRO020000005.1:5766896-5781481 GCA_028566515.2 Pyracantha coccinea | reverse complement strand
AATTTTGCTACTTAAACAATTACAACTTGTATCTGATTTTAATTATAATAGTAATTAGTATACACTTAAACATTGGAAGAAACAATAAGTAATAGTTTTGTTTTGATTTGATTTATGGGAGGAATCTTGTTTAAAGCGTGAATAACGGCTTCCTTGTAATTTAGCGATACTTAATGTTCAATTAAGGATGCAAATGCAGGTTTATAGGTTTTTTATTCTTTCTATTTTATTAAATAAAATGACTTTAATCAGAGTAGTTTATCATTTGGCGTTGATCACTGACTATTTAGCTACTTTACCACTTCATAGACTTATTAAGAGCATATGAGGGAGGCAATTGAGTAGATAAACTCATTTTGATAAGCTATGTAGGGAAAAACCAATTTCAATGGCATATCTCAGGGACAATGGTTACCTATTCCTCCTAAGTAGGCCCCCACATCTCTGTTTATAGTAAAATATTCTATCTGTACGAAAATGACAAAACTAAAAGGTAAAACCGTAAAAATGGATGTTATAGATGAAAAGAAAATAATAAAATATAATGTTGCGAACTTGGTTTGCCTAATACGCCAACTAGGACTAAATTACCTCAAAGTTTTCTCTAATGAAGATGCCATAATTGTAATAACAGCTAAATCATTTGATTACTTACTTTCTAGTGGTCTTTTTTAATCAATGGAGTCAATTTTATTATTTAATGTGTGCTGTTCATAATTCACCAATATGTTACAACTTTTAACCATTTTAAATTACTTATTTTTAAAAACTGTACTAGCAGCAGGGACCAATATATAATAAAATAATAATTTAACACACCCCTTGAAATGAAAGAAATTTTGACATCAATTTCAAATTGCCACATCAGCCTTCCAAATAAAATTTTGACAAATCATATTTAACCTCTATTGAAGATGCTCTTAGTGTGACAAATTTTTTTAATGAGGCAATTGAGTAGGTAACATACCATGTCAACCGTTATAGCACACTTTTGCTTACTTTAATTGCCTGTAAGTGAGATGTTTTAAGTTCGATTCTCGCAAAATGCGAATTTGAACCACATTATTGCTAGGCTATTGTGAGACTTAGCTCACTTCCCCCTTTCTTTTAGCGTAAATAATATGGTTTGTTAAAATTGCTTATACCATTGATGATGCTCAAATAGACGAGCTTAGATTGATCATCCAATTACCCAAAAAAATTACGCATAAATTCCAATATATGAAGCATTGTTTTATGTTGACACTTTTTTTGTTCAAAATTTTATTTTTTAGTGTTCAAATGTTTAAAGTTTAGGGTTTCAGATTTGTATAACACAAAAGTATAAGTTGGTAAAAGAATATTACTTGCAATTTTTATTAGCAACAACCAAATAAACATTTGCAAATTTCAGAATAACTGAAATATCATCACATAGAACATAAGTTGGGGATGATATAATTGACGTATGTTCTCTTATCTGTCTATAAATTTAATTCATTAATCAAATTGATTGTTGTTTGAAAATGCGGCCTATGTTTCGAGCCTGACAACATATGGTTTCAAAGAAAACATTACTCTATATAACTTATAAAGAGATATGAGAGAAATTTCGATAAGTTTGTCTGATTAAGTCAACTCTCACATTAGATAGATCTACCGTGTGAATAAGTGAGATCAAAATACATAATCTCATACTTAGTAAATGCTTACAGATAGCGTGATCAAACAATGGTTTAATCACACACACGAAATTTCAGTTATCTATACTAATGAATTGTTTTTAGTATATTGGTCCACTAAGGGAATTTGATGATGCTCAAAGTCGAAGAAAGATCTGAATAGCTAGATCTCTTCTGCCTTCTGGTATCTGGTATTCAAAGTGGAGGCTAGCCCTCTGTTTAAAGACCTAACATTAGCATAATAAACTCATATTATTTAAAACAGTACCTTAATACACACAAAACCAAAGCTTAAATGACTCCGTAATCAGCTCCTTGGCTCAGGTTCAACTTGTTTCCATGTTTAATTAAGGTTAGTCAATGATTATCTGCGCATGATTTACACAAACACCATCATGCTACATGCGCTAACTATTATTCCGACTTCCAAATAACAACCGGTGTTGGATATAATATGTCAAGTTGCTGACTTGTTTTCAATAAATGATATGAAAAGATACCGCTTCAATTTTTGTTTTATCAAATTGAAATTTCATTCATAATCCAATCGAGGGTGCATCGCTTCAATTTTTGTTCTATCAAATTGAAATTTCATTCATAATCCAATCGGGGGTACATCGACACCATATTGAATACATGGGCTTCTACCAACCCAATCCAAACAAGCTCTTACACGAGAAACTACAAACTCGCGCATGAAACTTGTTGATACGAGATGGAGTGCTACCACATTAGTTGAAATTTCAAAAGTTGAGATACAAGTTGGTACCCTAACTCTAAGGACTAAGATTATGGATTTTTCCAAAGACAAACTCATTGGTTAATATGGGGTTATATGAGACATGCTACATGTATCCCTACCCTTAATGGGACAGTTCCCCCTAGTCTTTATCCTTAGGTATGACCACATACTACCACTACCTTAAAATACAAAATTGGAAAGAAAGAAAGAAAAGCTGACCAAATCACGAAGATCTTACGGAGCATAGAGAATGTCAAAATTTTGCAGAGCCGAAGGGGGTTGACGTTCTTTCATAGTCGGTGAAAGTCACATACACTGTTACGCTTATCTTCCCACATGATAACCTTATCCAGAATGGGGTATGTCATGTTTACTTTTGCACATGATAGTACATAATTAATTAGGTAAAGGCCACACTGACATCCCCGTTATGAAATTTCCTAAAGAATATTGATTAGCTCCATGCATGTACAAAAATCAACTTATTGAAAACACAAACAAACTATATTCCTTGGATCTTCAATCACTCATTTTGACATACAGCAAGATACATTTCCTTAAAAACAGACAACCTGCTGAAGGGTTTGCACCTGCAACCAAGAGCAGGAATTATCCAGAACCTGCACAATGCACGGTTAAGTATCGAGCTTCCTGACATAAGTTTTAACTGGTCGCAAAGGTAAAATCTTGCATTCAGATAACTAGGAAAAACAATGTATAGATAGAAAAAAAAAACCCACGAGTAAATGAGAATCATTAGAACTTTGTATCTCTATCTATATGATCGAGCTTCCACAAATTTAAAAGAATTCTACCACTCTGTACCGTTGCAACTCTATCACAAACTAGAAAACTAGACCAATTTATAAGGATCACCTGTCAAAAGCTCTGTAGCCTTTACAGAGGGGAACTATCTCCACAGATGTTTTCATCTAATCGTCTACGCACCTATGCAGAACCGTGTCTGTTTTCACAATGCTTCAATAATAACGTAGCAAATTCAACGGGTCAGTTTTATGTTCACCTCTTCATAATATGGAGATCACAGCCATTCATAAAGATAGGTCAACTAGGAGTAGTACTAATTACACCATCACAACCTTAGTCACATCCTTCGCTTCACTACCTCCATGGATTATGGATTAATACAAAGTGAAACAAATCTTTGAAGCCATCAATTTACCTAAGTCCTAACTTTAACCTAGAACTGAGGAACTACTATTTTTGCTGCTGCTGCTATTAATACTAACTAATTCAGAATAATTCCTACTAATTCTAAAACCACCAAATTATATCTACAGCCGTTTTATGATTAATATAAAGTCAAGCTGACCCCTCAAGCCACTGATAAACTTACTACTGCTGTCGCGATCTCTGTCTTCTCCTCAAGACCCTCTTTCCTTCACTGATACTTACTCACATGTACTATCCCCATCACAATCTGTTAACACAAAACTAGCACCAGCATCTCCCCTCCTTAGCCTTTTAAACTATGTTTTCTTCAATGAGCCAATGAGCATTTTTTATTTTGTCGGAATGATTGACTCAGCAACACAATGGAGTAAAGGCAAACACAACATTAGCTATTACAATACATTCTTAAACAGCTTTAGCTTGTTAAGTATCAATAAAAAAACCACGACAGCAAGTAGCTATTATGTGAAGTTCTTAGCAAACTTGATCAAGAGCATAAATCAGGCAATCAAACTAAGCAAACTTGATCTAGGTGACAAACGGCGCAATCTAATTGAACTAAGAAAACTTGATCTAGGTCATAAATCCTAGTCTCCGCTAAAAGAGTAGTGTTTTAGTAATCAGAAGTGCCATGATATTTACATTGACAAATGTGAACTGTAAGAAAATATGATTAAAAAAAAGCTTATGCTGAAAGATCCTGGAAAACCATATAAAGCACAAGGAATCGTGACCATTATTAACAGAGTGAATTTCCAAGGGTGACATTTATGTTCTTCTCATGCCGCCACTTATACAGTGGGGCAACACGCTTTTAACAAAGCCAATGAAACTCAATCTAAAATGATCAACAGCAGAACAGAAAAACTTACAATTTCTTATACTTCTGATAACCAAGAGAACTCAAAACACTCTCTGCGATTTATTCTTCCCAAAGATAGCTTCCCAAACCCTTGGCGAAAATGGTGCCTTTTTGTCCAAAAACTCTTTAACAGCCTTCTCATTAACCAAATACCCCTTCTGCTTCAACTTCCCAATAACACTCTCAGCTTCTTCCATGTCCTTTTCCTTACAAACCATATCAATCAGCCCCACAAAAGTAGTTACATTGGGCGAGTGACCGGCTTCCAACATTTCGCCACAAAAGTCAACAGCATCCTCCAACATATTAGCCCGATACAACCCCTGTATCAACACAGTGTAACTAAAAGCATTGGGAACAATCCCATTGCTCTGCATCTTCCTGAAAATTCTCTTAGCATCTTCAAGTTTCTGTGCTTTGCAAAACCCATCAACCACCGCAGTGTATATAACAACCTCAGGAATCGTGCCCTTTTCGCGCATCGACCCAAAAAGCTTCATAGCCTCCTGGACCAGCCCGTCTTTGCAGAGCCCGTCAAGCATTGCCACGGCATTGGGAATGAGACCCGTCTCCTTCATCTTCTTGAATATCTGGTCCGCTTCTTCGGGCGGCTGCGGCGGCTCGGGAACTTCCTGAGGTTCCTCCCTCTTCGACTTGTCGAGACCCATCTTCAGCTTTTCGAGAAAGCTGCTGTCCTGCAATGGCGGAGAAGAAGGCCTCTCTCTCCTTTTCTCTGAAATGGGCGAGTTTTTGTTGAGAAACTGAAGATTGGAAGTTTGAGGATTTGATGGTCTTTGGCCTCTCAAGGGCCTATTGGGTATGGGCTCCGGCGGCTGTTGCTCCGGTGGTGCTTCCATTTCACCGCCACGATCGGCGGTGGTGCTAAAACGACGTAGCTTCGTCGACAAGCTCGTTGATTGGCGAAGAGGGTTAGAAATGGTGGACAATATGTGCTTGGAAACCTGACCCTGAAACGACGGCATCGCCCCGAGAAATTCTGATCAATAAAGTTACGAGCTTTGAGTTTCTGATTAGGGTTTAAGGGAGAGCTTAGGGTTTTGAGGTTTCAATTCGAACCGAGGGAGGAGGAGGACTATATGATTGTGGCATATACGGCAAAGGATACATTGGTCATTTGAGAAGACAACGAGGGCAAATACGGAATTCGGACTATACTCCTGCTTGAAATGGGGAGAGGTAAAACCAACAGATAAGGCTTTGGTTTTCTCCTTTGTTAATCCCTCACTGCCACTGCCACTGCCCACTGCCACTGCTACTGCCTATAATTTTCGGCGGCTGCCGGAACAACTGCAAAGTCTCTTCCTTTTTTGCCGTTCCCTTTTGTTGCAACAGATTGAATCATAGGTATGTGACTCTCACTGTGTGTGTATGTTTATATATACATTTATGTATATATTTGCCGAATTCAGAATAGAAATAAGCAATTCTATGGTGGAGGGGGATTTGAACTCGAGTGCGAGAGGGCGGGCACACTGTCCTGTCCAACTGGTCTAACTGCGCATTTATAATCTGATAGTATTATTCTATGGCAGTGTTTAGGTTGTTAGTTTTTATGACTCCCAATTTACTGATTTTGTTAATTTTCATCATGGCCATCTGCTGAATGCGGTTTATTTACGTTATAAACACGTATTAAGTACAAACACGTATAAAACAACCCGTCAGACGGTGTATTAGACTAATCAGATGGTGTAGTATACTCTTGAACTTGAAGAGGTGCTACAGCGGGCCACGACGATGGTATTTTCAGGTGTTCGTGTTAGTGTTAGTACTGTAGCCGGACCCACTATTGAATGTCGATGTTTACTTGTTACACCAGTAGGTTTCTGGGTTTATATGAACCTGTAAATGTAGCTTGGGCTTGATGTTTTCACACGTTCACTTTCAGGGGGATAATGGAAACCAGCACCACCCAAAATGGTGGTTCTAGTATCATGTGGTTCTTCAGGGATAAAGGTTTTGATGATAAGAGCATTCAAGATATGCTCAAAAAGTGCAAGCGTCTTGAGAACGCGCAAGCAGAAAGAGCCTCCGAGAATTGGGCTTATTTGAAGAGTATTGGCATTCAGGAGAGGAAGCTACCTTTTATTGTCTCAAAGTGCCCCAAGATACTTACTTTGGCTCTCCACGAGAAGCTCATCCCTACAGTTGAGTGCCTCACCACACTTGGTACTAAGCCCCATGAAGTTGCGTCTGCCATTGCCAAATTCCCTCACATTCTGTCCCATAGCGTGGAAGAGAAGCTCTGTCCCCTTTTGGGATTCTTTGAGGCTCTGGGAATTCCTCAAAAGCAACTTGGCAAAATGATTTTGCTCAATCCAAGGCTCATCAGCTACAGCATTGAAGCAAAGCTTTCTGAAATCGTGAACTTTCTTGCTAATCTTGGCCTATCCAGAGAAGGAGTGATTGGAAAAGTACTGGTAAAGAACCCATTTATCATGGGTTATAGCGTTGACAAAAGACTGCGCCCTACGGCAGAGTTTTTGAAATCAGTAGGTCTCACAGAGCAGGGTCTTCAGACAGTGGTAATGAACTTTCCGGAAGTGTTGTGTAGAGATGTGGACAAGATTCTGAGACCCAATTTCGAATTTCTAAAGAGAAGTGGATTTGAAGATGGACAGATAGCGGCTTTGGTGTCTGGTTATCCACCCATTCTGATCAAGAGCATCCACAACTCTTTAGAACCGAGAATCAGGTACTTGGTAGAGGTTATGGGGAGACGAATTGATGAAGTCGCTGATTATCCTGACTTCTTCCGCCATGGTCTGAAGAAAAGAGTGGAGCGGCGACACAAACTTTTGAAACAGACGACAACTGATTGTAGCTTGAGTGAAATGCTGGACTGTAATCAAAAGAAGTTCGTAACGAAGTTTGGTTTGGTTTGAAGAATAGGCTCAAGGTACTAGAGTTTCATTTTTCTATCCTTCGATAATCGTTTTTCTTGTATTGTAGCTTAGTTTGGCATTGCAATTTCAATATATCAGGTGAATTGAACTTGTATATGGTTCAAGAATCTGGTGGTCATAGAATGACTTGGTCTTAAATACATTTCAATATATATGTCTTTCTTCTATCAAGTGCTATCTGTTAGAAGTTAGAACTTAGAATATTGTTTCATTTCTTTGTTTAGGAACTGAAAGATGAAATATTAGGCCATAGTTTGATTTCTACACGACTAATGAAACTGGCTCTCCTCAATTAACAACTTTTTATGCAGCCTTGGCTGAAAATTACCTAATCTCATGGGTATAACACAACTGATGAAATTAATTGAGAGAGTTTAGGTTCTGAACGTACAATTAATGCTGTAACTTTACTGATTTCAGGTAGAATCTTTAAAAAAATTCTTAGCACAAATAGCAGTCTCGTTAAACATAATATCACGAGGTATTCTAAACGGACTTATGTAAAAAACCTCCAATCTTAAAGCAAGAGGAGACTATATACTGTAAGAAAACTCGCTATGGCTGGTTAACCCCGCCTTCCTAGGAGCTTAATAATAGTCAGGGGATGAGCTGAAGCCACTGCAATGCTATTACATTCAATGTTCTACTGTAACTTAGGAAGACACGGTAATGCTAGAAAGAATGATGTTAGAAAGTGTAATCTCGGTCTCAGTGCTGCTGTAGGCAGTAGCCATGGAAGGCCACGTGAAAGCGGGCTTGAATGGAGGTACACTAGGGGCCGGCATGGTTCCTGTTCCAGATATGATCTGGCAAACCCGCCTGTATTTGAGGCTTCTCACTAGCAATCAGAGGTGAACATGTCAACCCGAGAAGTAGAAGCTATTTGCTTCATCAAACACATTATCATTTTTTAGCTTCTCATTTACGGCTTCTTTGATACGCCCTTCTGAATGCAACATCCACATCCAATCGACCAATGAATACTGCTGGTGTTCATGAACAATCTTGATCCCAGGACTTCAACTGCACACAATTTCAAGCACCACTGCCCCAAAACCGAACACTTCAGACTGGAGTAGCCTTCCCTGTGTGAAAGCACTCTGGAGCACCATAAGCCCATGGTGCCCGGGACCAGCTAGTTTAGTTCAGCACATGAGTTCCTCTCTTGATCCAAGGCTTGGGCAAGGCCAAACTCTCCTAGGCGAGCATTGAAGTCTTTGTCAAGCAAGGTGTTGCTGGCTTTAACGTCGCAGTGCACCACTTTTTGATCGTACTCATTTTACAGGTAATGCAATGCTGACACACTCCAGCTAGGATCCTCCATCGGTGTTTCCAATTTAGTGTATTCTCATCAGAAACTTCGTGTAGGTGTTTATCGATGCTGTCATTTGGCATGAAATCGTACACTAGAAGAGGCTTCCCTTTCTCATAGCACCATCCTGTACGACAGTATTTGTATTAGAGTAACGAACATGGTTGTCCGTACCTATTGATTGAGCTGCATTTACAACAAAAAATTTAGGAAAGGCAGTTAAAACTTGAAAATTACATACCTACTAATCAGACAAGCTGTTTGTGGTGAAGGCAGTGAATTATGGTGAGCTCAGCCATGAAATCGTCTTTGCCTTTGATGTTGTCCCGAGAATATTTCTTGACAGCAGTTTCTGCAGAGGTGTTGGTATTTGCATGATCTTTATCATGCAGAGATCTTCTGTAAACAGTGCCGAATCCGCCTTGCCCCAGTCTCATGCTCTCATGGAAGTTATTGGTAGCCTCCTTGAGCTCCTTGTACTTGAACTCCCTAGGCATCCCTGGCAACTTCTTCAGTGTCCCGAGCACATTGGACTGCTCATTCCTGGTTCTTTTCCTTTTGTTCGCATACCCGAATCCCATCCAAACTGCAGAGAATAGTAGCAAAACCGTTATTGGGACACCAACCCCGACAGCATCTTCAACCAAGTCAAATCTTTTTTAGGGTGCATTTCCTCCACCTTCAGATCCCATTTCAAAATGCAGTTCAGCTGAAGCGCTGAGCTGCCTGTGGAACCAGCAAATCCGAAGCAGGACGCCTTTTTCAGGTACTGCCTCAAGTTTATTGTCTCCTTCAAAAGTGGTGTCTGTCTCAAGCTTCTTTGCTGGTTAGTTTGAGAGTGTAAAGCCATGTACACTTCGAGGACTTTGGACCTACCGTTGTATTCCACCCGCACACTGTAGTTGGTGGGTATCTCCGGTGATATCTCAATGCCTAAGGGCTTGAAAGAAACAGTCTTGTTTGATCGTACAGAATTGATGTTGAGTCCAATGTGGTTGTCATCAGGATCGAAATCTTGCTTCTCTGTGTCTTCAACAGCAACAAAGTGGCCTGTGGCTTGACAATCGGTGCTGGAATTTGCGAGGCCTAGCCACTGCCCCTGACTTTGTCCACGTACATGAATATCCAAACCTATAAGAAAAGCTAACCCCTCACGAGCATCCCACTCTTTGTCGTGGTAGATGATGATGAGGAAAGTTGAGTTGAAGGGGGCAACAAATCATCATCGTTGTGGATGTCAGAAAGCCATAGTCTGTATTCGGTAGGTTCTATGGTATATGATCCGACAGACTTGTTTCGGTATAGTTCTCGGTTTCTGGGGTTAACTGAAGCGCCCTACCATCAATGGTGGAAGGTAGTTTGGTCATTGCAGAAGGCCTCAAGAAATTTCACTAGGAGACTAAGGAGGTTTAAAATTCCGAATTAAGGGAAATTTGGCATTCATTGCGGAACGAACACGCCAGTTCTATATTTCACAATGTTAAGCAAGCAAGATCAGACTTGTAATTTAAGTGATTAAGAATATCAATTCCTCCATTCGAGGCTCTGTGTTTGATTCATGCTCCCCTATTATCACTTGAATGTAGGAGTTTTTTTTTCTGTTATGTATAAGTAAAAGATGCACCATTGGTAATAGAGTGAAGTGATCTTTTCCTTTCAACCTCCTTTTTTTAGTTTCGAAAATTAATATATTGGATTAAGAAAAGACAATCCACAAACCTGGAATTAGTCAAGTTGGTTAAAATCGTGTGCCCTTCTGCACCCAAGTTTAAATCTCTCTCTTAATTCAAATGAATTTAGTGTAGAATATCGCTTGTACAAAAAAAAGAAACAATCCATATTTTTTTCACAAATATAACGAAGTATGCAGATTTGGAGGACACGTAGTCCCAATCATTCACACAGTACTTGGATTTTACGTGAAACAAAGTAACAAATACAACACAACAACATGAAGAAACAGAAATACCAAACATGTACTTGTTTTCAATTTTCTGCACTCTCTACTTGGATATGAAACCGCCAACAGCGGCCCCTATCAGAGCGGTAGGATCTCCTAGTATGGCAGAGACAATGATGCGAACAGCGCCACCAGCTATCTCGCAACACTTTCTGACCTTCCCGCCTGTCCCTCCGCCGTGGTGGTTTTTCAGCGTCCCCTTAAGGCTCGGGATCCTAGTCTGCATTTCCCTAACCTTGTTCTTGTCCACATTCAGATACATGGCTTGCCAGCTTTCCACAAGCAACTCCTTCACACATGACACATGAAGATTATACGTCTTGCATTCCGACCTATAACACCAACCACGCCCCTTGCCTCCACACCGATGACAAGCGCTCGATAACTTGAGGTACAAGTAAAAGTTGCGCTCTCCGTCATCCAGGACTTGTGGGAGGTTGGCACAACAGGGGTGCAGATCAAAACCGCACTTCCTGCAGTGGTACACAAACCCTACAACATCCTTCCTACACGCATCACACACTCTCCTCACAGTGCCCGGCGGGCTGTAAAGAAACTGAAACTCACATTTGTTGTAGAAGGGGTGGGTGATGGTTGGAGGAGCCACAGCACATGCCTTGTGCAAATCAAATTCACATTGCTGGCACTTGTATTTGAGGCCAATTCCGGCTTCTTTGCACCCGTCGCAGTAGAACGGGACCTCGGTGTATTCGATCTTGAGCTTGTGTTTTGGGTGGATGGGATGAGAGATTTCCTTGTCAATCTTCATGGTTTCTTTCCCACAAAGTTTTCTTGGGTAAATCTCAAGTTTCTGAGTTAGGGATGCTTATATGGAGAGTAAAAAGGGAGTTTCAACAGTCCCGTGGCTAAGATAAAGATTCTTTGCTTAAATTTCAGAAGTGGAGAATAACAAATTGGTCACCTTGATCAAATAATTAGGTGAGGGGAGTTGGAACTTAAAGAGAGGGATCAAAGAAAGCATTCCCTTTGGAATCTGATTCTGTGGATGGATGTTGTTTTTTTTGCTATTGCCTGACATATGGGATTAAGATTAGCATTCCTAGTAATGGAAGGTTATTGACTTAAAACCCTATCAATATTATTATCAGAACACTCTTCGGCTCCTCACATATAAAGAATCATTCCTCTTTATTTGCAAATCACAATCTAACATGTGTCCAAAAATAACTCGTTAATTTAAAATGACAAGAACCAGGATTTCTGCACACATGTCAAACAATGATTCTTCTATAGATAGATTCACTTATATCTCTACACATACCCACTTATGCGATTAGGATTAGCATTCCTACCATAGAAGGATATTATAAGAACATTGTTCGGATCTTTTTTTGCAATGAGTCATTCTCCTTTATTCACAAACTACGATTTGATGCATATGCGAAATGAGCTCATTCATTAAAACAATAAAAAGAAAAGTTCATGCACACCTATCAAACGATGATTTGCTATTATTTATGTTAACAAACAATTTGGTGAGTTTAAGATTTTAAATGGTGCTTAATGAAGAATCAAAAACTAGTAAATGGTTTTTCACTTGAGGGATAATTCTAGAGTATCAAGGAAGGAATGCTCTTTTTTCTTTAGAGACTAAAATTCATCTCAACTCCCCCAACAGGTGGAAATTAATGTTTGGATTATTATTCTATCTGTATCTCTTTGATAAATAAAGGAATTCAAAGCTTGCGAAAGCAGCAGCATGGATTTATTTGGAAGCTTCTTTATTTTATTTTTTTTAAAAAGACAAAGCAAAAAAAGCACATGAGATGGTTTTCTGCCTCTCACAGGTGGCATGATCACTGTGATTTCCAAATTTATGAGTATTGTGAGATCTTTGAATAGTTGAAGCTGCCAAGTGTTGGATTGCATCTGTTTTTTTTGTAAAGTATTATTCCAAGCATCCTCTCCGAATCGAAGTTTTTGACTAGAAGACGGTTCCTTGTTACTTGTAACAGGAAAAGTTGTGAATCAGGAAAATTGTAAGGAATGGATATGTATCAGTTAATCTTCTTAATCAAATTCTTGATTTTCAAGCATTAAATTACGAATTGTAAAATGAGACTCACATAATTTTTTAATTCGAAAATATGTTAACCAACGAAAGTCGAGTTATGAATCGAAACGATATAATAATTCATTACATGTTAGTATACATGCCATAATTTCAAATAAATTTCTCGGGCTTGAAGATTAACTGGGAAGTAATCGTGTCGAGGGTTGCCACTTGCCAACTAAAGGCAGTACTGTACGGAAATTCTTCTTGTTTTACCTTTCACTTTCATTATTTGATTCCATATTCTCATTTTTCTTTTTTCTTTTTCTTTGTTTTGTAAAACCCTGTACGATTGTGGAAGATTTAAGAGGGATTTTCTATTTTCTGGGGGGAATTAATCGAAAAAAATAGTGACAGTGTAAAAAAGAGAAGGAAATTGTCAAAAATGACCTGTTTTCTTAATATCAGAATTGAAATATGATTTTTCGAATATGGACAGAGCATGCACAGGTCATGCATGACAATAGGATAGAAATAGGATTTTCTTAAAACTTACAATTATCAAATTGCGCTCCCATATAACTGGGTTACTCAAAAATTCATCCTCGTTTCTTATTTTGTAGAGAGAGAAATAGAGAGGAGAGAGAGAAACATGACAGACAAAATTTGATCCCCGATGGGTGCAAAATCTTAAGGGAAATGGGTTCGGTTTCCTGGTCTGACACCATGGCGTTAGAAGTTTGAGTTCTACTCCAAGTAGTTTACTCGAAACGCTCTTCAATTGTTTGACTAGAACTCTCTTTAATTGTTTGGCAACAATCCAAGTAGTTTCTAGTCGATCTTCGATGTTTGACTAGAACTCCAACGCTCTTCAATTGTTGCCCAGCCTCCTCTTCCCTGCCGTCTTCAATGGTGGCCTCTCTCTCATATTATTTTTCTTAGACCTTGTCCTATTGATGTAATGGATCATTTTTTTTGGAATTTGAGTGTCACAACAAAGATCAGAGCCTTCAATTTTTTAATATGGGATTTTTGTTTATACTGTGAGAAATTAGGGTTCTTGATGCAATATTTGGAACGTGTATCGGTTTTGTTGTGGGCATGTATCGTGCAATTAACGGCGATGGGGGATATGTGGGGGCCTAGATTCTGGAAATCCCTTAAAGATCTGTAGTTTACAAATCTTTGACCTAAACCTAGATTCTAGAAAACCCATTAAAAATCACCTCTTTCCAGTGACATGCACATTACATGCAGACAACATGCACATGTCATACACATGACATGATAACAGATTTGAACCAACCTAAAAATCCAAAGCTCACTGCTCTCTCTTCAAAATCAGCAAAATGAAACCATCACCTATGAATTTTTACATTTTATATGCGGGTATTTTGTCATTTCGCTTTTGCGTATGGTGTGCATGACTTGTAGATGGCCGATTTATCCTATTTCACCCTTAAAATTAAGAAAATAGATCATTTTTTACTATTTCCCAAAAGAAAAATGGACGTCAAACTGCATGCATGAGAAGTCAAGTGGTTCTGAAATGGGGATTAATAATTATTCAAAATCACAATAAAGCATGAATTTGTCATAAATAAGTAACTAAAAAAACTGTCACAAATGACTAAAGACAGCTAAGATCTAATGTTACAGCTTCCAATCGATACATGAGAGGACGTTAACCCGTGGCTAAGATAGCATTTTCACTACTACGATATTAGCTTTAGGTGTCGGATGATGGTGGCAATTTAATAAATCATTATGTCGGATAAAAGATATCTGACACATCATTCAGTTAGTGTCGGATAACAATGAAATCTTGTCGGTTATATCCGACATAAACTTATGGCTGATATTTAGTGTCGGATGCAACAGCCATAAACTTATTATAACCGCTAGTATTTTTG
>JAOTRO020000005.1:5727490-5745556 GCA_028566515.2 Pyracantha coccinea | reverse complement strand
TACAATGATTCGTTCTTCAACTTGTATCCTTTGTTATTTTGTGAACATGCCCCAAATTTTTTCAGACTCATCTTCTGATTCAGCGTAAGAGCATTTTTAGAGTATTGTTAATTCTGATTCTGATAAAGAACTGAAAATGCTAGAATTGGTTGCTTTACAAAATGAACAAGAGAACATGGAGACAGGAATGAGAAAACGTTGTGGTTCCATAAAAGGTCATGCATATATCAATAAAAGATGACTCGATGGGCACCAAAGACTCTATAATGATTATTTTCCTAAAAATCCAGTGTACTCTCCAACTCAATTTCGAAGGAGATTTCGGATGCGTCGACCTCTTTTCCTTCGAATTGTAAGTGCGGTAGAAGCCTATAATAATTATTTGTATTAGTATTAATTAATATGACTTTCATTATGAATTATTTATATGTAAAATTTAAAGTATAAGACGGAAATTAAGAAGAAAAAAAACAACAATATAATAAAATAATAATTTAATTTAAAAATATGTCAAAATGCTACATAAACTGTCAAATTTAAATTTTTTTGTTCAAAATATAACATCTTTGGAGATGAGACTCGTTTTGATTTACCCCTCTTGCAAAGAGGAAAAAAGAAAGTAAATGAATAAAAAAAACGGCGCGTTTTAGAGAGCAGTTCCCTCCCCCCTCCCGTCTTTGTAGATCTGCAAATTTCTCGTTTCTTATACACAATTGAACATATCATCATCACAATCATCCGCATCAGATCGTAGCTTGAAAATGGTGCTGGTCACGGCCGTACGGGATTACTTAAACCGGATGTTGCAGGACATCTCAAGCATGAAGGTTCTCATCCTCGATTCCCACACGGTAACAACCCTTCCAACTCTAGAAAACTTTCAAAATTTCACTAATTTTTGGAGCAATTTTGATCAAGTAAATAATGGGATGTGCTTGTAAGGGCTCATGGTTTTCATAAGTTTTGAAATTAATGCAATTGAGAGAGAAAATTTATTATCATTTGCATTTCAGATATATTTAAGGGTTTTCATAAGTACAAAAAAGAGAAGGAGCAGTAAGGGCTCAGGCTAAATTTTTTATGCCACGTGGCAGACATTTGACAGTCACGTGACATAAATGTGGCAGCCACGTTAACATTTAACGGATTAATGGATGAAAAATCTAATGGATGTATTATATTGAAATAAAATAGTACTTGAGATATGAAAGTAAAATGTTTTAAAGATATTGTATGAGGTTGTAATAGACTTCAAACATGAGAGATTACTGTGTAATTTACCCAATATAAATCTACTCAACAAAAATTAAAAAACAAAGGCAAAAAAAAGTAAAAACAAATAAATAACTACGTTACTCCATTTTTAAAATAACTTTTTTTAAAGCACGTGACAAGAAAAATAAACCCTAGAATCAATGGTAATTGGTAGGCAAATAATTACTCATCTTGACACGTGAGACGATAAAAAAAAGAGGACGATAAGAAGTCTTTTTGTTTTTGGTCAAAAAATAAGAAGTCCTAAATTTGGAAAAACCATTTGCAAAGAGAGCAGCAGAAGCAACCGGCAGCCCAAAGTGTCAGATAAACCATCAACAGCAGACCACCAGAGGAAGAAAAAGCACAACTCCGGCACCCACCGCCACTTCACCATCCCTGTCACCAAAAACGGAAACTCGGTAAGCCTCTCTCCACGTCGTTTCAAGTTGTTGTTTTTCTCCCTCCTGGTTATAATACAAGCAGAGGTTAAACCACTACATATGATACTCGTTTTTGTTGTTTTTCATAACATTCCCACTTTCTATTTGTTTTCATTTTCTTCAGAATTCGTGCTTTCCTTTTGTTTCCGAGTATTTATTAGGTTGGATTTTGTTTAAAGTTTGGATTTTTATTTTATTTTTTGTGTTTTTGTTTGAATGTTTGAAGAAGGCAAGAAAAATGTAGGGAAAAAAAATGGAGGATGTAGAGAAAGAGGAGGGAAAAATGGTGGGGGATGGAGAAAACAAAAGGGGGGCAGATACCCATGTTCCTGCACATGTTGAAGGGGGAGAAGAACCGAACCCCAAGACCTTTGATGGTGTAGAAATGGAGACCCAGAAGAGCGTTGATGAAAATGGTGTTGAATTGCCTGGTGATGACATTCCGGGTGCAGTTGATTCGGTTCCCTCTGTTCCTGTGACTCCTGAAGATGCTAACATTGCTGACAAACTGTGCAATGAACTGGATTCCGGTAATGAAACTGATAAGGTTGCGAGTAATGTGGATTCTGGTGTGCATTGTGAGAGTGAGGTTTCTGTGAAGATTGTGAGTGAGGAGAGTGGTGGTGTGAAAGGGGAGGCACTGAACGATGATTTGGGCAGCAAAGTTGACCCGTCTATTGAATTGGGTGCCAGTGACAAGACTGATAGTCTTGTTGGTGACGGTGGGTCGCCTCACACTGAGGACCCCATGGAGATTGAAAAGGAAGGTGTTGAGGAAGAAAATGCACTGAAAGATGGGGTGAGCAGTGAGGCCAACCCCTCCAGCGAAACACGTATCGGTGATGAAATTGATAATGTTGTTTCTACGGTGGAGCCTGGTATGCCTTGTGATAGTGAAGTTGCAACAGAAAATCTGATGGATGGGGAGAGCAACAAGGGCAAATCCTCCAATGAGCCAGATAGGATTGCTGAAACTGATAATGTTGTTCGTAAGGCGGAGCTTGATACGCATGATAGTGAGGTTGAACCAGAGAAACTGAAAGATGGGGTGACCAGTGAGGTCCCCAATATCAGTGCTGAAGATGATAATGCTTTTCATAAGGTGGAGCCTGGTATGCCTTGTGATAGTGAAGTTGCAAAAGAAAAACTGATAGAACGGGCAAGCAACAAAGCCAAATCCTCCAATGAACCAGATAGTTGTGCTGAAACTGGTAATGTTGTTGGAAGGGTGGAGCTCGATATTTCTCGTGATAATGGGGTTACAACAGAGAAACTGATAGATGAGGTGAGCAGCGAGGCCAACCCCTCCGGCGAACCAAATATCAGAGCTGAAGCTGATATTGCAGCTCGGAAGGTGGAGCCTGATATGCCTTGCGACAGTGAGTGTGCAACTGAGAAACCGATCGATAAGGTGAGCAGCGAAGTCAATCCCTCCAGTGAACTGCACATCAGTGCTGAAGCTGATAATGCTATTTGTAAGGCGGAAACTGATAAAATGTCTCATGATAGTGGGGTTGGTACGAAGAAACTGATAGATGGGTTGAACATCAAGGCCAACCCCTCCAGTGAACCCCGTGTCAGTGCCGAAACTGATAATGTTGTTAGTAAGGTGAAGCCTGATATGCCTCGTGATAATCAAGTCGAAATGGAGACTGAATCTGATGACGATGGTGAGAAAGTAGAGGGACTGAATGGTGGGGTGAGCAACAAAACAAAGTTTTCTTTTCATACTGACATAAACGAGCAACTGCAGAAACCCATATTTTATGTTGGGCGTAAGGTTGGGATGAAGAGCTTAGAACCAAAGAAAAACTTTCTCTTGGATCCAGGTGCTGATGAAGGTGGTGAGTCGGGGACTGAGGAGGAGCAAGTGTCATTCACGAAGGAGGTGATAAATTTATATAAAGAGAAGAACTTGGAATTCAAAGCCCCAAAGTTCTACAAAGAGGAATTAAATTTGCTCAAGTAAATTCTTGGTGATTATATCTCTGTTGAATTTGCGTAAATTAATTAGTTAGAAAACATTTTGGCTTGATGTTAACTTTGTTGTTTCTTCTTAAAATCAGGTTATGGAGAGCTGTGATCAAACTTGGTGGCTACGACAAGGTTTGTGTGGGATTGTTTATCTTTGAATCCTGAATAGTTTTGAATAAGGATTTGTAGATTAGGTAGTATTATGCACAGCTGAGAAAGAATCCCTGAATTCCCATATTAGTTAAATAGCATAAGACACAACTCCACATGTATATGGATTATTACAAATTCCTATGCCTAGGGTACTATATTCACAAGTGTGGTGGCACACCTACTTCACCCGACCTCACTTGTGTATACACTTAGTTACCTAAAGCGAACAACTGCATTATTTGTTTCGCTATGCAAATATGAAAACTTATCAAAAAGGAAGAAGAGAAAGAAAGAGAGAGAAGGCAAGCTGAGAGAAGGCAAGCTGGCTGATGCACTTGCATAATGATTATCTTTTGGTAGATTGATTTTACTATATTGTTCTACTTGGTTTACTCTGCTTAGTGTTTTTACTCCGCTTAGTGTTTCTGTGGGAACTTGTAGGTTACCACGTGCAAGTTGTGGCGGCAGGTTGGAGAATCATTCAATCCCCCAAAGTAAGCAATACTGTTTTTCTTTCTTTAAGCTATTTGAATGATTTACCAGGCCCAGAAAATAAAATAAAAGAGGAAGGCAACTTATTTTGTGGTGGTTATCCAAAGTTACTATTATGTATATAATTACAAAACACACCACCCACTCACCAAATAGAAATTCCATTTTTGAGTTTATTATTCTTTTATAAACTTACATTCCAATGGCTGTTTTTTCATGGTGCACAGAACCTGTACTACTGTCTCTTGGACTTTTCGAAATTTTTATGAGAAGGTTATTCTCTACTTATAATTTTTGAGTTTTTACTTTTTATTGTCGTCTTTGTGTTTGGTCTGTTTACCTGCGGGTTTTGGAGTCCTTAATTATTATTTTCTACAGGCATTACTTGAATTTGAAAGGGATAGACTGAATGGTGGTGAACTTCCTCTTCCTGCAGAGCCTACTAGAGTTGAGAATCGGGTAATTAGACTCATATATGCTGCTAGTTGCGGTTCTGTAAGGAATTGGAAATGATGCTCAGTGTTGCATGAGTAATATTAGTTTCTGGCACTGGACCTGCACAGACAGAATTTTGGTTCTTTTTCTCTTTTGTTCTTTTGTTTCTTGGTTAAGTCATCCTCTTGGGTTTGAATGCAGGCTGATGGCGGCCAGACTTTAGGTTCAGGCAGGGCGCTAAGGGATGCTGCAGCTCGTGCCATGCAGGGTTGGCATTCTCACCGCCATCATGGTAATAATGGTGAGGTTGGAGATGCAATTAATAAGGTCTGGAGAAATTTTAACCTCTTTATGTTTATTTATTTTTATTCTCCGTTTCTTTTGCCATTTCCCCTCCCTGATGATATTTCTTTTGTTCATGTATTAGGATAAGCACCTGAGTACCATGCCCAAAAGTGACAAGCAACTAAAAAATTCTGGTATGATGACTGATGAGTTTAAAATTTTGACATTTTTGCTGCCATAGTGATCTTCTCTATCTTAAAAATGTTTAGTTAACTCAGGTTTGCTAAAGCGGAAAAAGCCATCTCATATTGATTCTGGTATCCAAGTCGCTGACATGAAAGCTACAAAACCACGGTTACTACTTTCTCTTGGTCCCCTAGTGATTTTCCTGTGAATCCGTGATAATAAAGAGTACCTTTGATATTATTCCAGCTCAACATTTTTGTTTTCACCTTGTTTACAGAATGGATACAATGGTATTTGATATTGGACCCCCAGCAGATTGGGTGAAGATTAATGTGAAAAGATTTGTAAGTTCCTCTCATCTCACTGTTCGGACTTAACATATTTCTACTTATTAAATCTAATTAGAACTGAAACTTGACCGTATACAGAATGACTGCTTTGAGGTATATGCCTTAGTTCCTGGGCTTCTGCGCGAGGAGGTTAGTCCACGAACTAATTATGTTATCATTGTTGTTTATAAGTTTGTCATTTTGGTTTCATAGCTAAGGTCGGTAGCTCTTTTCCATGGGTTTCAAATAGGCATGCTGCTTTTACGGTTTCCAAGAAATTATATACTGATTCTGCTAGTTAAATTCTGTGTGTGTATTTGTTGTTAACAATGATTATGATTCAGGTGCATGTGCAATCTGATCCAGCCGGACGCTTGATTATATCTGGTCAACCAACACAACTGGATAATCCTTGGGGTGTCACACCCTTTAAGAAGGTTGGCATAACTTTATAATTATGAGATCGTTTCGTAACTAGGACTGGAGTGGATAAATCATAAAATTCAAGATATGTTAAAGTTAAGAGGTTAATGATTTTTCATTTGGAGGGGATTAGAAGGGGATTGCTTATTAAGGAAACTTATCCCTTCCAATTTGAAGGGGGGAATTTCCTTCATGCCTAATCCCATTTTAATCCCCTCCAAGTGAAAACCATTCACCTGGACCCTCAACATTCATTGAATTTTATGATTTATCCACTCCAATCTAATCCTAGTTAGCAAACGAGCCCTATGTTACCTGCATCTGTGGTTCTTTGCAATTTTTGCAGCATGTTTAAGCCACTTAGTAGGTGGTACTGTCATATTTAATGGACCTTAACACAGTTCATGTTAATTATTAATGACATATGGATAACCTATCTGAACTCTTGCATAGTTTACCCTTGCAGTTGTATCAATTTGTTTCTGTTCAGTTGATGGAGCTACAATATGTTTAGGATATGGAGGGAAAAAGAATCCTTAAAAAGTAGTTTTGTTTTTCTTTTTGTTCCGGGAGGGGGGTAGGGGGAGCGTTCCCTAGAGGTTCTTTGCATCTCATACCTAAGTGTAAGCATTAGGCTGATTTCTGGTTGTGTTAAATTCTCACACCTTCATGTTTCAATTCAAACTTTTGTTATGTAGTGTGACACTATCAAAGTATAACTGCAGGATTATTAAAGTGGTTTTCTTTATAGGTTGTCAGCCTACCGTCGAGAATTGATCCACATCAGACATCTGCTGTTGTGACCTTGAACGGCCAGTTGTTTGTGCGCGTTCCATTTGAACAGTCAGATTTCTAAACTGTAGTGACGAATATCATGTGTCCCAGACGTACAGTGAGCAACGGTTAGTCTTGAGAAGATAGAAATACCGATACTTTTGGTTTGTTCATACTTACACTTGTAGCTCCAGCCTACGCAGTTGGACGGATCTCTAATCGACCAACCAATAATTATTGTTGTCAGCAGTTATAGTTAAAATGATGAGACTCTTGTAATGGAAACGATTGGGGTCTCCTTTTATTAAGATTTGATCCTCGACTTTACAGCTTCCCGCTTTATGTTGTAAACATAGAGCTTAGAAGTGAATTCTCCTTCCGATTTTGTACATAAAGGAATGAAACGATGTTCGATTAGCATTTCTCACTCGTTGCCTGCTAAGTCAAATGACGAGTGAGATATGAACAAGAGATGGATGCACTCGTGACATGAAAGTTTTACTCTTTTGCTTACGTATATCCTCTGAATCCTTTCATTACATGCCCTGTACACCAGAACGACGCGGATTGATTATATCAGACACACACACTGAATGTTTACAAAAGGAAAAAAATACGGTCAGTTTACATACATTTCAGCATAACTCGAGTAGAAGATGTACAAACTCCGCCCAGTACAATCATAGAACAAAACAGCCTTCTCCCTCAAATGGCGGAGGACGAAATCGAAAGGTACCTGTAAATCCTTCTGGTTTATATTTCTACAGTTTGTTGACCCTAAAACTCTAATCCAATCCGATCGGCTACGTCGTTCAAGTGTTCTTTTATTTTCATTTTACTTTCATATCAAAGTCGTTAAAAATGTACTCAGTAACCAGACCAGCTCACGGAAATTGGAACCCGCCTCCTGCAGCACCAGCGACAGCACCAGGAGCTGGCGGGTTAATGGCGATCCAGAGCAAGGAAAGTGTAATGGCAATGAGACCTGACCAAACAAACACAATGGTAGGCGTCTTCCTTCTTCTTCCCATCAAACCCTTGGCAAAAGGATACAAGTGAGCCAAAACCCAAAAGCTGAAGAAGGCACCGCCAATAAACCTCGCCCACTGAGGATTGAGAGCATAAACCTCCCTCGAAAATGCGACTGCGATTGCGATTATGTTCACCATTGCAATCACAATTGGAGGGATCATGAGGGAAGTCCACTTCACAAGGTAGAGGTCAGCATATATATCTTCATTGTCCTCTCCAACTGACTTGGCCGTCAAGGTAAAGGAAATTTCAATCCCTGCAATCACTTTTAGAAGGCCTTGCACCACAGCAGCCAAGTGAGCGCTGGTTCCGGAAATCAGCCAAAACTGCTCATTTCGCCACCACTCTTCCAACGCGATCCCCGCCCACTTCACCTCCAGGATAGCCAAAGCTATGAGGCATACAGTGATGGTTAGCAAGTAGACCAAAAATGTGATGTTGAGATTCGCCACAATGAACTGTCCACTGAAGAGCGAAAGCGCAGGGAGGAAGCAGTACACGATGAGAAAGATCGAGGTGAAAGGATAGATGCCGACATTGATGTAGGCAAGACGTTGTAGTAACTTGAGGCGCATTGAGGCAAGGAAGGCATTGTTCCGGGAGAAAAAAATCTCGACTGAGCCAGTTGCCCAACGGAGCACTTGGTGGAGTCGATCAGTAAGATTAATGGGAGCTGAACCGCGAAATGCGTCACGCTTGGTAACGCAGTACACCGAGCGCCATCCGCGATTGTGCATTCTGTACCCAGTCACTACATCTTCTGTCACTGACCCGTAAATCCACCCCACACGGTCTCCCCATTCTGTTTTGTCCTCGTACCTGTGTCACAATGTTAATTTGATGCAAATGCACAGAGCTAGTACTTAGATTAAATTATTTGATCGATCATATTTGAATTGATACATCAACTGTCACATCATGTTGTCAGCTAATTGTATATTTATATACGTACCAGCAAGAAATGGCAGAGACAGCTTCAGCAACAGTAGTGGCATTGAGCGGATCACGAGGAGCTCTGAGAGCTCCAGGAGGCCGTCCGAATTTCACTGAAGGATGATCAGCTATGGGGCGACCTTGGTACTCAGCAACGGGTATGGATTCCGCCAGCATTGTTGAATTTCCAAAACGCTTCGGAAGTAGATTGGTGTCAAGATCCGGGTCGAAGTCACTGGCTGTCAAAGGTTGCGTATTCGACTGTGTCAAAGGCTCTCCTTGTGCCTCCTCATCATCCTTCTTCACCGGCAACTTGTCAGGATTTGGTGGATCAAAACCGTACAAGGCAAAACGCCGGAACATGGTCCCGGTTCCCACATACATCGGACCCTGCAAACCCATGATTCATGCATACTGGTTGCATGCATATAATATGTGTGTAACTTAATTTCCAAGTTACGAACTTGTATGACATACGCGCAAATCTAACTGTTCACAATTTCCATATCCCCGAAGTAAACCTTTAAAAAATGTTCGTATGTCATACGAGTTTGTACCATGGAAATTTTCTCGAATAGATTAAGGTACCTGCAAACCATCAAGTGCACGCATATTGCCATCGAAAAACACGGTGTTGTTATTGGCATAGCGATCGGAGGGATCAATGCCTTCGAATCTCTGAGGAAACTGAATGTAGCAGATGTTTTCACCGCCTCTGTCCATCATGAAGCACATCCCTTCACGGAGAGCTTTGCAGTTGTAGATGTAGTGATCACAGTCAAGGTTGAGAATGAAAGGGCCGTTTGACAAGATGGCGGATGCTCTCACCAGCGCATTCATGGCGCCGGCTTTCTTGTTGTGATCATAGCCAGGCCGCTTTTCTCGCGACACGTAGACAAACATTGGGAGGCGTATATCCACATCTGTGAAATCTATGAGCTTGTCATCATCGGCACTTCCCATTAGGGGGTCGGGACTAGGAGGCTTCAGCATCACCTATGCACAATGCAGCATCAAAGTTCAAGTAATATTGTTTCTGCCATATTTACTAGCCACATGCTTATCAACACACAAAAGCGCTAACAAGTTAGTAAGTTAATACGATGCTGACTATTCGTTTGAGTGCATTCCACAACATTCCCATAAGCTGAACCGATCATAGGCCATCAATGAGATTATCCTAACAAATAATTGAGCCTCATTGAAAATCGTTTGGCCATTTGAAAACAATTTTCGATTAGGTTGAATTTTTTTGAACGAAGAACTACAAAATGAACTGTTCAAGCCATGATCAAATAGAGGAGTGCGCCCAAACAAATGGTTACAGTTGTATAAACTTACTGAAAGGTTAGCGCTCGTGCGCTATATGATAGAGAATTTAAGAGGTAATCGGTAAACGTGGTTTTATTCAACTACGAGATGAGCTAATGTTACCTGAAGAATTCCTGAATGGTCACCTTTGGCATGGTCACTGGAAGGAACAGACCAAGCACCAGGCCAATGTGTGCCATCAGCCATCCAGGTAGCCTTGGGGACTTTGACTTGCTCCAAAGGGTCAATTCCATTCTCCCTCATATGCTTCAACTGCTGCATTTCCTCCCTGGCATGGAAAGCATCAGACCGCCTCCTGATAGAAACCGGAAGACCGTTGATCCTCACCTTGAACTCATCATACTCCCTCTTGATCTTCCTCCTATCCTTCACAAAGTCCAGCCTACTCTTGTTCTTTGTTGGGTCAACTTTCAACGCGAAGTAACTCTCAGGATTCCTCGGCTCAATGTTGTGTTTCCGGCAGAAGGGAACCCACAAGTCTGCGAAACTAGCAGCTTCCGCCATGGCCTCAAAGGTGAGGAGGGCACCTCCATCATCAGAGACGTAACATGCTAGCTTTTCGACCGGGTAATCAATGGCTAGGATTGAAAGGATGGTGTTGGCAGTGGTGAGAGGTGGCTCTTTGTCAGGATCAGCAGTGGATACAAAGAAGTCAGTGCCAGGGAGGTCAGATCGGCCAGTTGGATTGGATGGTGATGGCCTGTCAAACTTGTCGTGGAGGACTTCAAGATAGGTCTGACGATTAATGGGGAAAAATTTAGGAGTCTGATCAAGAATCCAAGAGAAGGCGAACCATATTTCGCAGATAATCGACATGAGCCACAGCCATCTTGCATCATTGTTTGGATTGACTACTCTCCAATGCAGGAACAAACTTAGCACGATTAATCGAACAAAGATCAGTATCCTACAAGAGGATGATCAACATAAAATATATATTAATTCTCCGTCATGTCATCTTAATTATAGTGCATTAGCATACAATATGAACACATAATCACGTCATCTAACAATGTTCTTATGTTTTTTTTACTTTCACCAAGTTTGTTCTGTTGCGAAAGTTCGATTAATTCATAACACTTTTTGTTTGCGTGAACAAATGCAGCATGTACAAAGTAAGTACTAAGAGAGAATTTATATACTGACCTGTAGGGGGTGATAATGGCAGTTGCAATTGGCAATATCTTGCCGAGGGGCTTCCAAGGCTTGTCATCCGCATCCAGCAAGCCCCCTCCAAAGCCATCACCACCGCCATCACCATACCCGTCATCTTGGGGATCGAAAGCATTGCCATCACCATAAGCCCCCTTGTTCTCAAACAACCACCTATTGTGATCAAGTTCTCCGGTTTGGTTCCTCTTCATCGCAGACATGTTATCCCTTTTTCCGTCGGCACCAGGCAATTGCAACGTTCCATTGTTGTAACCCGACGGATCACCAAATTCGTCTCCTACTCTGTATTGCTCCTTGCAACCCGGGCAAAGGCCAGTGTTCTTCTGTGCATCCAAATAGCAATCTCTACAGATTTTGAACCTACAAAACAAAATTCGAACACAAAAAAGAAAAAACATAGAAGTTTAAGACTCCTAAGGAAAACTAACGAAAAATCCAAAAAAACTTTTCTTTTAATGAAAAGCCCTTTTTGAAGGTATAGTGAATAGTGTCAGTTAAAGGTAAAAATGTGGTTTTTAGTTAAAAGTGAACAGTACCGGGAGTGTTTTGTTAAAACTCCCCTCATAAGGAAAACTAACGAAAAGGGAACTGATTTCTGCACTCACGTTTTCTGCTCCCTTGATTGTAATAATAGGAGTAAAGGGGGAGAAAAAGTGACTGCAGAAATTCTATCCAAAAGTACTAGTTGAAATTATTTGTTTTGGATTTCTGAGCTTCGCTTTAGTACCCGAAGAACTTAAGATCTTATTAGGTTAGTAATCAAACTAGTAATTAATTAGAGTATTGTAGCTCATACCTGCAATCACATGGGGTTATATCAACTCCTCTCTCATCCTTCATCACCTTACCATCACAAGCAGGCATCATACATGCAGAGCCTTTGGCTCCAGCCATCTGAGGATGAGTCACCTCCGAATCAATCACCTTATCCATGAGATGCGCACGCGTCGTACTATTGAACCCTCCGGTAAATAAAGAGTTAGAAACATACTGATCCTCTGCCTTCACAGCCCCGGATGAGTCCATGGGCTGGTTATCTGGGGTGGGAGGAATCTGTACTGTGTAGTCCATATAGTCCCCGGATAATTCTCCGGACATATCAAGGTCTTCTCTAGACAGACTCACATACCGTCCACTTGAAGTTCTTCGTGCAAACTTCACAGTTTGGCCACTCGAATTAGCTTTGCCTTGAGAGCTACCAGAACCTCCAGGGCTTTTTATTGCCTTTTTCGATGGCTCTCTATTCAGGGACGCTGCCATTGTCTATCTAATACCAATATCTCTACTTCTTTTTCTTTTTCGATTACCAAATTCTTCGATCCCTTTTTAAGATTTCAATCAACGTTGTATACAATGTAGAATAACAAAATGGTTTCTCAGGAAAATAGTAATGTAATGTGGCTCCATTGAATTGGGAAAGGCAGAAGTGTTCCCAAAAAATGGAAGGAGATATTATTATTGCTAGAGGAAGAAGAGGAGGGGGGGTTGTTTATTCCTCCAACAACTTAGGAGGAACAGATGGTTTGAGAGAGAGAGAGGGACCGAGTCTATGCTGATATGCGGTTTTTAGAGAATCGCGTTACGAGTTTTGAGGAGTGTGTTTGTGGAGGGAAAAGGAGGGAGCTAGCAGCTGAGGTCTTACATGATGGTTATATAACCTCCGTTCATGTTTAGGTTGAACGTCATCGTCGTGTTACCAATATTTCACTCGTATTCGTATGTATAACACGCATTATCGTATTGTAAGAACTATCCACACGTTAGAAGTTACAGCTAATATGTTTATTTAGTTACGATTAACATTTCAGACCCTCTAATTAACAAAGAAAATTCTCTTCATCTATGAATATTTATACACTGATATATACATACAATAATGCTTGGTTTAGGCATGTGTGTCTTGCACCAATTCGCCAACAATAAAATTTACAAATAAATGACAAAAGGTGCTTCGCTGATTGGTAAAACCAGAGAATGAGAATCTTGTGTGAAACTAAAAAAATATATAATTGCTAAGTAACTGGTTTATTTTATGATGTGAATGTTGAGAGTGAATTTCATATTGAAAAAAGAAGAGATTCTGTATATGTTTAATTATAAGTAGTTCAGCTACTTCGTATGTTGGTAATTAGTTTTATGATAAAAGCACACTTATGTTTATTTTTAACATTTTGATCGAACGAAAGAAAAAACAAATAAACGTGGATGTACAAAAAGAGAAGGAAGTATGCATAAGTCATTGCCCTTTTATAAGAGAGATTTAAATAATACGAGGCACTAACTAATGTGGGAGTGTTCTAAATTTATCAAGTGTGCCACCTGATATTTTAATTTTACAATATAATATAGAGTCACATGATTAGTTTGTGACACTTACACTGTATCTGTTTCATTGATATATAATATTCAAAACGGTAATTTGTTATCCTGATAGTTTCAGACTCAGTAATTAAGTTGCTTCTATGGCTAGCTAGCTTGACTGAATTAGCTAGTTGATTGAAAGGTCAAACAAAATAGACCAATGCGTGAAATATTTCAAGTCTCAATGTTTCACCTTGTCCGAGACGTTTTCAAGATACTTTCAAAATTATCTAAGTTTCTAGCCAAACTTTTAGAAGAGGAAATGACTAAATAAGCACACCAAACCGACAACAATGAGTGTTAAAAACTAAAGAAATTGAACCATTATTTATTTTTAGACTTTGGAGCAATAATCCTTTTACATAACACCTTTAGAAATTTTCATACAACATAAAAAAGTTTAGAGACAAAATATATAAGAGACAGAAGTTCTAACAAAACCTAGAGAGATCATTTGTTCCATGTTCTAACAAGTTCATGAACAATAGGATCGAACTTCAAGGACCAATGTTGCAACTTTTTCTAAAAATTAATCAGATGGAACTGTTATTCTTACTTAGATTTTAGAAAGAAAAAGTAGTTCAATTGACACATTATATATGCATTATGTAACAAAGCTTCCATAAATCGATCACACAATTAGGAAAATAAAGAAGATCCGAAATTTATTAAACAATTTCAGCTCGATGGATTTTACAATGTCTGAACACGGACTTACAGATTAGATGAACTCTTTAAAGAACAATCCATGCATATTCCAGTCCTTCTGAAGCATAAGTTCTAACTACTCCCACTATTCCAACCACATACATCACCAGGAAAAGTTCTCATCATCCCCAAATTGTACCCATCCCCACCGCTACCGCTGCCCGTCACTCCCGAAGATTGCGAAGCCGTCGCTTGCAATGGCGGCAGTGGAGCCTCCTTCTCCTCCTCCTCCAGCGGCAACCTATCATACACTGCATTAGCAAAAGAAACCACAATCAACGTCACAGGCCCTGAAGCCCTCAAGGGTCCCACAACACTCCCTCCAACAACCTGTCCTTGTCCACCAGCTAGATATAGCGCCAAGCCACTGGTTCCAGATGGGGCCGGTGGAGGCAGGCATGTGCCGGTGAGAGACAGGATTTCAAAACGACCGTGCATCGTCAGCACAGTACTACTGCTTCCCAAAGGTAGTACTGCTGCGGCTGGCTGGCGCAGGTTGACATTAGTCACTGCACCGCTTCCACTCAGCACGCAAACGCCTCGGCCACGGCGGGTGGCGTAGGTCATCACCGACTCAACAACGTCTGAACCGGAGGAAACTTCAAGAACATGAGATGTGAGCGCATTTGGGGTGTCTTGTGCGATTATGAGGGGCGGCTTGGGCTTGTTCTTTGCGCCGGGAGGACGGCCTCGAGGCCGGCGAGCGGCGGAGGATGGCGCACCTGGACTTGTGTTGGTGGGTGCATCAGGATCAGGATCGACGCCTGACATTAATTTTTTCCAAACCTAATTAATCCACTGAAGAAGAAGCTAGCTATGAATACTCAAAAACTGATTTTTTTTTTTCTTTCAAAAATGTGACACAAGCTAAGAAACCAAGCTAGCTAGCACTGAATTCTTTTAGGCTCACGAAAACGAAAAATCAAAGCCTTTGAAGCCAAACCCTAGATCATGAAACTGCAAAAGTAGTTGCCCTACTTTTATCACCATCTTAGATTTTTGAAAGCAAATAAAGAAGGGAAATTAAAGATGTCCGGTCAAGAACATCAAACATATATCTAGAGAGGAAGGAACAGATGCAAAAGGGCAGATGCAAATTTTCCAGATACGTCCAAATGAAGACTAAAAAATTGAGGTCATATGGAGCAACTAGCAGATATACAGGAACTTTTAAATATTATAAAGTATTGTTGATACACCAACATGCCATTATAATATGGTGTCATGATGTTAGCTTTTTCTTTTCTCAACGTCTAAGAGTTTGAATGTCTGACTGAGAAGCCACCTCTCCAATCGGTGAACTTGCTTCGAAACATGAAAACGAGAGAGAGAGAGAGTTGAATAAAAGGAAAATTAATGAAAAGTTCAAAAAAAAAAAAATTTTAATAAAAAATTATTTTCGAAGGTATAACAGTTAAAGATAAAAAAATGATTTTTCGTTAAAAATGAACAGTATCAAAACCTTTTTATTAAGACTCCCTTAAATAAAAGATCGTTAATACTTGAACATCACTCATGTGGGATAAAACTAGAGAGAGAGAGAGAGTTGAATAAAACTGGTTAATACTTGAACATCACTTATATGGGATGATCATATTTTTTTTAATTTGCGAATATCGTATTTTTTACTCAATAAAATTAACGATTGAAAACGTTTAATTTATTACTTTTTATGTTTAACATCACTTCAACAAAAAATTATTCGAATTTGATGTCGTTTAATTATCTAACCACATCAAATAAGTAGACGAACATCTAAACGAATCAAATAAATAGACCGTTCACCATGTATATATAATATAGCACCTGTACCGTCGATTTGTTCTATACATTTGAAAGACTAAGTGACCTCCAATTGAAATAATTTTTTGTAAGGGTGATCTTCACATGTGAAGAAATTGAATAGTTCCGAACATGAAATTTGTATGATCAAGATGCATTATCATAACGGGGAATGAACTCATCCTCCAAAGTTGAAATTGAAGGATATCCATTGAAGATTCCAAAGAAAAATTAAGGGATGAAAACTTTCAAGCTAACTGCGTTTTACACTTTTCAAATTTGGGATGATTTTTAAAATGATTCGTGAAGGCTTAATTTTTTTTTCATATTGTACCAGTAGGTATTAAAAGTGTATCGGTTTATGTTTTAGGGTTGATTGCCCTATAATTCTTTATTAAATTGATGACATAGTAATTGTGCAAGGTCCATTTGCAAGCCACATATGTATTATGTTGACAAAAGTAACTCATCAATTTGATGGAGGATTAGACCTCCAAACAAACAAAACAAATTAATACAATTTCAAATCTCAAGCTGTGAGAAAATTGAAACCTCATGACATAACAATACAACTGGGACTTCATTGTTCTTTTCTTTTAGTTTTAGGGACATGATCGATTTTCCATGATTGAACTTCGTTGCCACATGGAAACTTGAATTTAAGTAGACATTCAAGTAGAGTTAAAGTGATTTTCAAAATGGGTCATGAAGTTTCAAAATTTTCAAGAACATTACCTTCAGAATGCGAAGATGATTATGGTCTTTTACATTTTTATAGTCAAACTTGCACATAGAGGTGCCTGCGCGGCATTTGCTTATTGATGGTGGTATAATTGATAATTCGGTCATCAAACCAATTAGTCATTCGGTTTGAGAGACGCAAAAATTAGCGTTATAATTTAATACCCCAAGATCGTTGTATCACTAATCATGTCGCAGTTGTTATGCCCTGTGACAAGAATTAAACTTAAAGGAGCATTTACTCCTATAGTTGACCTTGGTAGGCCATTTTCATGAGTATATGAATGACTGTCGGCCGACGACGAGCATGTGGAGCATGTGGGTGTCAGCCGACGACGAGCATGTGGAGCATGTGGGTGACTGTACCTACAAGTGACAAGTTACCCATTGGTTTGGGTTTTCCACCTTACCTTTTCCTGGGCTTAGATTGTCATCCTATACCTAGTGGGCTAACTTGCGTTTTGGTCAAGCCCAAGCATATTTGAAGAGACAGTCTCACATGCTTCGGCTACAAAGTGAATGGCCCTTCAGAAAACCGAACACCTATGGATTTCAACTCTTCTTTCCCTACATTTTGCTTCTTTCTATAGATCTTTAATGAAAAATAATCTAGAGCTCAATATTTTCTAATTAAATCTTTTATATGAAAATAATTCAATAGAAATCCACTAAAATATTATGGAAATTTCATTATGTGGTAGGGCTCAAACATTGATTTTACTGTCATTTTGAAAAGAAAAAACAAGTTATTTGTCACATCCCAGCCTCCGCCGTAGCAATATATTGTCCGCTTTGGGCCACGCTCTCACGGATTTGTTCTTGGGCCTCAGCCCTAAACGCGTCTTGCTAGAAAGATATGTGCATGTACATATAAGGCCATGGACTAACCCCACCCCGTCGATGTGGGATCTCACAATCCACCCCCTTAGGCGCCCCGATGTCCTCGTTGGCACACTTGAATGGATGGTGAACCTGGCTCTGATACCAAATTGTCACATCCCAGCCTATGTCGTAGCAACATGGCCGACCCTGAGAATTTCGGGCCCTAGGCGAGCCTTCAAAGTGGGGCCTTAGATTTCTTTGACTCCTGACCCTTTGTACATTGACATGTGTAAAAAAATTCACTAAATACATGAAAAGTCTATTTCTGCATCAAATATCATTAAAAATTAATATAAAAAAAGAAAGATATACAAACCTTATTCAAATATTACCCGTCTTGCATTTTTAGATGCAAATAAACTTATTAAGTTTAC
>JAOTRO020000005.1:5676522-5687031 GCA_028566515.2 Pyracantha coccinea | reverse complement strand
CATTTGAAGTATATAGGTACGTTTAAAATATCACTGTTTCGTTTTCTTTTATTAAAAAAATTATCGTCTTTTTTGCACTCACTATTCAAAGTTTTTTTTTTTGTTATTATAGATTTTTTTTAATTTTAAATATATGAAATTACTGTGACATAAATTAATAATATCTTCTTTAGTGTGATTGTAGGAATTTGTTATATTTTGGATTTACTTAGTAAATTAATTATAACAACAATTTTTGTAAATTGAAATTAATTAAAACGGTTGGAAAGTAGTTTGATCAAATCTCTAAAAGCCTTTGATGTTTGGTTTAAAAAATTTGAAAACCAAGCATCTAGATCAAATGTCCGTTAGTAAAAATATATTTTATAGAATTTGCACATACCACGTTGCCACATAAATACATTTTATAGTATCTCTTTTTAGCAGTTTAAAATTCTTTTTTTTCTTTTTCAATAGCAGTTTAAAATTCTTAAATTAGTATTTTTCTTAATATATAATGGGTTATCTGAGTATTAATTTAGACCGCCATCTTAACAAGTATTTTTATGGTTACCCAATAACGACCCGATTTGTTAACGTGTCGACTTGAAACTTGTTAATTTTGTAACGTTTCATGTCGCTTTAACAGAACGTATAAGAAATTGTCAAACCTAATGGCACGCAAGCCGTGATCTCCAATTTGTGGGATTGACCTATAGAGTAGGAAATGTATGACATAATCGCAATAATATTTCTCTGATTTGTGGGATTGACCTAGGTAAGGAAAAGAATAATATAATAATAATATTTCTTGAGAATTGTTATTGGAATTCCAAAAATCTTATTTTTTTACTCCAATTTTTCTATAATTAGAAAGAAATAAACACTTGTGAGAAGTATAGAATGTGATTTTTTCCCTATTTCCTTAATAAGACGACTATATGCACAAAGTTTCAAAGGCTCAAAAAAGGCATGAAATCATCAACTTGGAAATCGTTTAGCCATTCATATACATCAAACAAGTGGACGGTTTATGATGAAGATGCTACTTGCTTCCTATACCGTTGATTGATTTAACACGCATAAATAACTAAACAATCTTCATACTAAATGATTTTTTACGAATATGATCTTTAGATAATAATAACAAGAATGAACGATTACAATTTTCTTATAGCAAAGAAAAGACATGTCATCGATCATACTATTGTTGCCGAATGCAAGGTCAATGCTCACTGAAGTAAGATTCTTTATCCTCATAGTCTCCTTTTCCTCTCTTCCCCTCCTATTTGAATGATTCAAGTTAAGTCATATTAATGTTTTGTGTTAATTTTTTAATTCAGAAGAAAACAAAAAGTAATTTGTGAGAGAACGAGAGGGAAGGGAACGAGAATACGAGAGGAGAGACTACTCCATGCTCACCGTCATTTATCCTTCGCTAATCACTAGTAGGCTGTCCATCGTCTTCCCAAAACAGACTGGTTTTTGCCACCAAAAACACCAACAAAATGGGACCTTCTTCCACAACTCAATCCCTCACTCTCTTTACCTCCCTCCCCAAAACCCTAACCCTCTCCCCAGAGTCCCACTCTTCATCCCTGCAACTCTCAAATCCCATTAGACTGAAATCCACCATTACAATGAGAGACAGAAGCAACAACCCACGGCCGTTGCAGAAGGGGAGGTTCCTCAGCATCGAAGCCATCCAGACCGTGCAGGCGTTGAAGAGGGCGCAGAAAGATCAGAGCATTTTGAACCAAGTTTTCGATTCCAAGTTCCGGCGGTTGTTGAAGCTCGATATGATGGCTGTCCTCCGTGACCTCCTCCGCCAGAACGAGTGCATCTTGGCCCTTAAGGTTTGCTCTTGCAGTCTTACTTTCAGTTCATGTTTGTTTTCGATTCGTTTTTGCATGAATTTACCTTGAATGTCGAATTGGGTAGTCTTCAATTTCAACCAGTTGCATAATTTTGATGCAAAAAAGCTATCTTTTTGTTTTTGTTTTCTTTAATTTTGATCATATTTACATAGAATCCCAATAAACCAGTCCGGCTTTGTGTTCCATGCCCTGTCTACACGTTGAGAAGGCCTCAGTTCTTCTCAATTTTCTTCAACTTTGATCCCATTTATTGACATGGTTTATTGTTTTAGGATGTGGAATCGTGGATTCGAGATTAGACCTATGTTGTCGGTTGGTTAATTGCTTTGTTTTAGGTTTTAAACCCAAAGCTTGATGCTTAAAACCGAAATCGAAGCTCTAGAGGACCATTCCATACTCAAAATAATCAACATTGTCAATAAATGGGATTAAGGTTGAAGAAAATTGAGTAGACATGAGGTTTTATCAATGCGTTTTGTACTTTAGAAAGAAACAATGTCTTGCACAGAGAATCATCCGCTGCTAATTTACATGGCTCATGATGACTGATTGTATTTCTTGTTTTGATCATTACCCTTTTCGTTTTGGGTTTTGTTTTACATTTTCCTAGAAGAAGGATTCAGGTTTTCAATTTGTTAATCTTGTGATCGATTTGATAGGCCTCATTGCTTGTTGCAGGTCTTTGAAGACATTCGAAAGGAACATTGGTACAGGCCACAGGTTTCATTGTATTCCGATATGATTAGAGTTATGGCTAGCAATGGATTGTTTGAACAAGTTGAACTTCTTTGCTTGTGCTTGAAAAAGGAAACTAATTTACAGCCTGAAATTGAGGCATTTAATGCTCTAATGACAACATTGATAAGTTTTAACCTCCCTAAACTTGCAATCGAGTGTTATTACTTGATGAAAGAGGTGGGGTGTGAACCTGATAGGTCATCTTTTAGAATACTCGTTAATGGTCTAGAGTCGATGGGAGAGACAGGTTGTTCGGGTATTGTAAGGCAGGATGCTCAAAAGATTTACGGGGAATCTCTGGAGTTTCTAGAGGAGAATGAAGAAACGGCAGTGAGCCATCAGTGAGTGTTGGATAGATCATATGATATCTGATGTAAGGAAACATGTAAGAAACTCTAACCGTTGTGGATAAAAAAAAAAAAGAATTTGATATCATCTTTCGTGTGATTACAGTTGAGATCAAGTTAGTTCTTTGTAGGACTTTGTTTGGAGAAGCAAGCAATTGCTTGCATGTTCTCAGTCATTTTGCCCTCTTGAGTTGTGATTCGGTAGACAGAATAATATATACCTTGGAACATAAGCATTCCAAAACTCATCTTTTCTCCCTACTTTTCAGCTTTGTGATCGGTATAATGGATTCCATTAACACTTCTTAGTAAATGGTTTGCATGCTAGAAATGGTGCGATTTCTTTAGTTCCCTATGTCGGGGTATTCCCAAATTAAAGTACTTTCCCGAGCAAGAACATAAGACTTATGCTGCACAGTTTGGTTAGCTGGACAGATTTGATAACATTAGCAGAGCAAGTGCTAGACAGACTAAAAGTAAGGGTGCAACAGTCGGATGCTCGAACTGAGAATTAGAGAACTGGAAGATCGTTCAAGCATATTGAAGACCATGGCTAAGGCGACGGAAGTGCCTGCTGTTACTAATGTCTGTAAGTGTTTGCATTGTGTAGATCAGTCTACGAAAAACTTGATTGAATACAGAATTTTCTCTAAACTCCTCTGTTCTCTGTAATATTTTCTCAACCCTTCTCATATTTTCTTTTGTTGTTCTTGTACTGCTTATTTTCCTTCTCTTTCTAAAGCTCTGCATTCTCACATGGTAATTGGCAAACCATCTCTGAAAACAACTAACACACAAAGCAAATATAACCATTAAAGTCGGATTATAGCGAAGAATCGAGGCGCATAACTTTACTTTTAAATAGTTACATGTTCCATCAAGTACTACACTTTCTAATCATCATATCCCTAAGGACAAAACTGGGGCCTCATGTTCCCATTTTTTCAACTTTCTCCTACCATTTTCCCTCTTCTTTTTGACTACTAACCTAAACTTTATATAGGATAGCAGAAAAACTGAAGTGACAAAGAGACACATGACCACGAGGTAATGTATGTTCTGTTTCAGAACTGTTTCCCTTCAAATGTCTGGCCAAACTGCCAGTTTGCTGGAGCAGCATTGTAAGATGTGAGTGTTCTTCCGCTACTTACAGTTACCTCGAACGAAAGAGGCTGCCCTTTAAGATTGACATTGCTTTGCCAGTTCTGCCCCCAGTTCCTGGCCAGCGGTATCCACCCGGTTCTTGAACCCTTCACTTTCACAGCAAGAACCTCCCCATCTAAGCCTACATTGGTGATTAGGACTTGGTAGAAGTGAGAACTCCCACCCACCATGAATCTTATCCCTCCATTTCTCTCACACTTCACCCTGCACACAAAAAGTCACAGAGCTTCTTGCTTAGTGCAGGTATCACAATCAGATCCAAGGGAATAAAAAAGAGCTATTATGGGCACTCCAAAAAAGACGTCTTGCACTCCTCAAAGTGCAAGTTTCACTTATGTTTTATAAGTGCAGTTGGATTATGGATGCGCTATTTGGAGTACCAATAACAGTTCTTTGAAAAATTCTGACCAACTTTCTCCATTACCTCCTATATTGAACTGGCACAATATCGGCTTTTTTCTTTGCAATTTCACCAAATGCTGCCTCAGACATCTCAAAGTGTTCTTTGGGGAAATTGCACCAGCCACCATAGTCTGCTGAGAGCCCGAAATTCGGAGGACAGAAATCTGTAGCAGTGAGAATAACGGAGGGGCTCCCTTGCAGACACCACAAGATGTGATCAACACATCTCAGCTCATAACAAGCCCCACAGGTGCTCCCCCTGTTGAACAAAATTCCACTCAGACCAGCACTGTGCTTCCCATAGCTGATCCTGTGAAGGTCCCCATAACCACAAGCACCTTCTGCAACAAAATTAAAAAAACAGACCTTGACAAACTGTAAATATGGAGAGAAACAAGAACTTGCCTATAACTGGGATGCCTTTGCGGCGATTACACGTCAATCAAGCACTACGGAAAGTTAGTTTACATGCTATACTGGCATCCCAGTTGCAGGGAAGTTCTTTTCATAAACATGGAGTGGAATTATCCAGTAAAAAACGTGTAAAGTTTGGAACTTTTTTCACACCAGAAGCAAGAAAAGCTGCGAATATGTAGTAAAATAGTTTTCAGGTGTGCTCAAGCAATTTCACAAAACAGTTTTTGGGTGTCTTTATGCAGTCAAAAACTCAAAAGTTTACAAGTTTCTTGCTCCAGAAGCAAGAAGAGCACAATTAATGATGCAAAAGGCATTGAAAAACTGCAAATATGGAGAAAAACTTTCCTATTAACTCAATAGTTGGGATGTCGTTCTTGTGGTATCTCAAGCCAATCAAACAATTTAATGTATTTTAACTTTCCTGCATACTGCCACATCGACACGTTTCTTCTCGTTAACATGTAGCATATTTATTCAGTCAAAACTTGAAAGATTGAATCATTTTTGCAGCAGAAGCAAGAAGGCATACCAGTAATGATAGACCCATCAGTTTCTTTGGAATACGTTGCAGTGGCAATCTTCCATTCTTCTACATCCCGTGCAGCAGCAATGTTGCTGCACAATAAAACGCAGAGGAGAAATGCAGCAGCTTGAAGTTGAAGGGTTCCTCCCATTTGAGAAAACGAGGCCTAATAATCTGCCAGAAGCAATGGCTTGTACTTGAAATCAAATGGGTTGCTTTTACTTTTTTCTCTTTTTGATGCAACTGGATTGAAGAAGGAAGTAGAAGAAAGCTTTCCTTTTCTACTGTGGAAAATGACCGGAATCTCCCTGCTGAGATGAAGCAAAGGACTGGGGACAAACAATGGCGTCCGCATTTCACACTGGGGGCACATTTTGCGAGGGGAAAAGATGGATGGGCATGTTGGTCAATGAGTCAATAGGGTTTTGGACCCTATGCCATGGAAAAAATGGAAGCTTTAGCTTACTTTCTTGTGCTTTTTAAGCGAGGAATTGAGACTCGAAAGGGAGAGCGCCTGCATTGGGCTACACTCTCTGTTGGTGGCAGACAGCGGAAAGCCTTGAAACAAGTATTTTATAAAGATAAAAACAAATATCGAACATATTTATATAGATTTATATACTTATATATGACATTGTATTATTACACTGAAACGTTATAAGAAGCATATTTCACAAAAGTCCTTCTCATGCAAGAGTAATACTGATTCTTGAGTGAATATATTTTTTTGCTATTAGCACAGATGATCATGGTGACAGCGCACCCGTACCGTAGAGATTACTCGCCTTGACATGGATTGAATTAGTTGCTAACTTGCTACTATGAATGGTTTCATCAAGCCATGTCAAACCCACAAGATGATTGCCCAACTGGTACTTTATCATTTTGCAGGCCTCAATTTCATGAGCCCGTTGCATTGAAGCCCAATTCAAGATTCTCTAGGGTTTATCATTTTGTAGTCCAATGGAGCTGAAACATTTACACCATTCGATCGACAACCCGGAACTGTCTCTAGACGCACAAGCATTACTCATGACGAACAAAGAATTGTCTTTTGAGTTTGGTATCCATTACCCATCGACCAACTCAGACACAATTCTTCGATCGCAAGACCCCCTTCTCTCCGTCTTTCAGAGAAATGTTGTATACACTGCTGCCGAATATGGCAGCTCCTCATTGTGAACGAGACCTGTGTATGTCGGCCTCACCCTCTGAGACGCTGCTACACTCGACAGTCCCAATAGGCAATAGGCACTTGTTCTATAGACCTTAAACCTTTTAAAACCAAATAAAAGAGAGAGCCAAAAATTGGGTGCACGCGCACAAAACAGGAGCGACTGGGAGGAAAAAACTTTAGGGTTTATAAAATGAATATCGCTGTGAGGTTTTCTGCGTTTACGTTCTTCCCAAGTTACAACCTTGATGTTGATGGAGTAAGAGGCTCACACTATGATATCTTTCAACGGAACAATGCAGCTGACAGGGGTATTGTTCCCTTTCTCCCGAATGACAATAGAATTATCGCTGGTAACGCTGCTGCCGCTATTACTGGCGGTGCTGTTGCTGATGTTCTTATTAGTAGAGTGATAAAGGTTGAATGTTGATTGATCCAGTGTCCCTTCTCTGTAAACAAACACACTGTCGTCTTCTTCCATTTTGCGCCACTTGCGGTTTCTGTCGCTAACTCGATGGAGATCATGGAGAGGCATGCCTCTGCAATGTACAAGACAAGTAGAATCAAAAGCTCAATAAGTTAATACTTTTCAGATAACATAATAAATATATTATCTTGCATTTTATGACAAACAACTCTGCAAAGATGCAGCAATATAAAGCTGATGGATACATCAAATATAGACTTCGTGAAGATTAATTAAGACCATAATCTGCAGTTTACTTCAGACATTTTAATTAAATTATTCAATTAGAAAAGAAAACAGTTCGGTACCTACCTACATAGAAATCACAGTAATTCTTATTTTCTTTCTTTTTTTTATTAAATTAGGTACATAAATATGAAATGGACTTGTAAACCCTTCCACAATATCGTTTGTAAAAAATAAAAATAAAAAATAAAAAATAAAAAAAAGACCAAGTAAAACAACCTAGTACTCATGTATTAATTTGGTCAATATGATTATTAATTAAATACGCGCAATTTTCGCACTTCTCTTTATTAAAAACATTCCAAAATCGCACTTTCATAATTTTTATTAGCAATCAAAGAAGCCATTTTGTACCATCTCAACCGATCGTACATTGTATCACGTCTTCAATGGGAGTGAAAAGAGACTCACATACGTATCAAAGCAGTAATACAACACAAACAGTCATTTAAGATTCTAAAACAGCATTACTCGATAAGATTAAACAAGTGGCTAAACACAACCAGATTAACTTAGTTGCGTACCATTACGATTAAGCAGGTATTTTATTCTTATGCTACCGGAAGTCCGGATAAAGCAGGTATTTTATTCTTCATGTCGAATCCGTAATTTTATCACACCATAACTTGAACAACTGTATATATATTTTCAACTATTTATATTAGGGGACTTGGTCAATTCAAAAATTACAAACCACCCCAAATCCTATCTATCAACGTCACTCATCCACAAACACTCACAAACAAAAAGTAACACTCATGCACTACACAAACAAACTCACCAAAAATAAAACCAGCGAAAAATAAGGAGAAAATAAAATAAAATACAATTAATTAATTAATTAAAATAGAAAAATGGGGAAGAGTAAACAAAAGAAACGGTACTGCACTCACCTTACATGGAAGAGATCGGAGATGTCGCTCATCTCGAGGGAACAGTTAACGGCGTCAATAAACGCCCGGTACGTATAGATGTGAAGCCCGTCGATTCTCGGGTACGGCAGCCTCGGCCTCGGCAGCGGCGCCTCCGTCGGGGGAGCCCACTTGCTCCGCCACCCTCCGGCTGCGGAGAACACGTACTCCTTCGTCGCAGCCGACGACGACGAAGACGGGGGAAGCCCCACGAACCCGAGGGTCGCCATGATCGGCTCAAGCTCGTCGTGGGTCATGATGGGCTTGAAGGTCCGGGTGTACCAGAGCGCCAGCTTCCGCGTGCAGCCGCGCATGTAGTCCTCCATTTTTGCAAAACTTGGAGCTTTTTCTGGGTAAATTTTTCTTTTGGGGTTAAAAATCGGGGGAAGAAGGGAGGAGAGCTTGAAAGTAGGGATTGGCGATTGGGGAATTCGGAAAACGGGAAGAGTTCTGGAGGGGTTTGTGGTGAGGGCCTGTGGTGTGGTGGGAGAGTATTTGAAAGAGGGGTAGTGATTTGCCACTCAAGTTGGAGGAAATTACGGAATAATTGACTTGAGGAAAGGAGGAGAGTATGAGGGTGTATCTGGGATTTCGAAGCGGTGCTCAGAAAAAGGTGGCTAAAGATTGGATTTTTGTGTGTGAGAAATGTGGGATGTGATTTTGTGAATATGGTAATTGATGGGGGGTGTTTAAGTTTTTTAACTTTTTTGGAACTTTATGGAGATTTTATGCCATAATGGATGGATGTGTATTTGGGTATCGTTTGGTTCGTGGGACGGGACGGGACGGGACGAGATGGGACGAGGTGTTCCGTTTCACGTTTGGTATGCCTAAAAACCGTGGAACGGGTTGTCCCATGAGATGAAAGTTGGCTGATTTTTCGTTCCACCTCCCCCCGGTGGAACACAAAATTTATAACATTTTAAAACAAAATTTCCCCTTATCTTTTTCAATATTTACGTCATCCGTTCCGTCCTATCCCGTCTCATCCTGTTCCGTCCTGTCACGTCCCGTCTGCGTACCAAACGGTAATGGCAGACCCCTGATTTAGGAAATTGTTTGAAGGAGATTGTCACACCTTCATATACTGTTACGTTTGTGTTATTTTTTCTTGAGAATATTGTGAAACCGACTGGAAATTTTTTTAACTAAATTCGCTTGATTTTCTAAGCCGTTGTGCGGAAGTGCAGTGAGTTGAAAACGGTGGGTCTGAGACAACAAACATTGTACAACTTTCACTAGATTTCGAACATGTATGAAGTTTTCGAACGGAAGGAAGTTTGAAAACACTTGAGGGAGAAGGGGAGTTTTGTGCGAAGGAGACGACAAATTTAAGAAGGGTATTGTCGAGGAGAGGGAGAGTTTAAGTTGAAAAAATTTAAAACTGTTGTCGAGGTACCATTTTTGATTTAATGATGGGTCATTTGTGACCCGGATTTACCCTAAGCTCATTTTGATGGATCTATTTTCAACTGTTCAGATTTGATCCACTGGACCATATTCGGTCTGCACCTTAGAAAACGTAAGTAGGACAATCTGTACTCTAAAATGAGGCTTACAAACCAATAGTTGTTCTGAAATAGTTTGCGAATTTCCGAGGCGCAAATTACAATTTTGCCTCTGTCTTGAGATGTGCATAATTTGTTTGTTACAGGTCAGCGCAGACATCGAAATTTCGATGAAATAAATGTTCACCAACACATTTAAGTTTTAACATGTCAGGGCATACATGACATACATCATGTGTCTCACAAATCTTACACATGTTGTGACTCATCAAAATTGGACGAGTCATCAAGAAGGATACGTGTAAACACTTGGCGAAAATGAATTATTTGATTTTAATTTAATTTAATCAAATGTTAATTGATGGAGTTAAATCACGAATCGGCCCGCAAATCGAATCCTGCTTCTTTCGTTAATTAGTCAAGCTCACAATCAAGGCCAAATCCATCCTTGGGCAATGCTTGGAGAATCTATAAACATGAGGCTCTAAGACAAAGAAAGGGTCCAGAAAATCATTCACGCCCATATGTTGAAGCTCTAAAACTTTGAAGCTCTCAAGCATCCAAATTCCCCAAATTCCCAAACACAAAAGAATTCGGAAAGCTCTATGCATTCTTCGTCAAACCTTTGAAGAATCATCAAGCATTACTACCCGTGCCGGTTCTTCCATCGCCGCATGTCACATCCCGGCCTGGGGTCCACCACATCCCGGGTCCGCTCCAGCACCGTAGCACGATATTGTCCACTTTGGGCTCCGAC
>JAOTRO020000005.1:5658883-5672138 GCA_028566515.2 Pyracantha coccinea | reverse complement strand
AGACATAATATTTAAAATTTTGAAAGCTTGTGCATTTTCATGCATACGTACATGTAGGCCTGATTTTCGGTCTGATCGGATCAGAAATACATGTTTTCAATTCCCATTCAAAAAGTTTCGAAAATGCATATCATTTCCAATTTCGGAATCAGAATTTCTTGATTTCAAAATTATGGGAGTTGTATGACATCATCTATACCAAGATAAAAAATATGTCATCTTCATGGCTTTATAGTTCTCAAATTCTCATTTTCATATGTAATATATTCAAAGGAGTTGTAATTGAAAAAACAGTTACATATTTGAGTGCATTGTATTCCAAATCCAAAGTCAATAAGTACATAATTGTGTGTAATAGAGTTATGCAAGTTTCAGAATTTCGGATTGGATTCGGAATGTTAAATACATTCCAATTCCTATCCAATTTTATTCAGATTTTGGAATTTCGGTTTCGGATTTGAGTCGGACGGAATATTTTGGCTCGGAATCGGTCAGAATCGGATATTCATATTCCTATCCAAGTTTCATCCCTACGTACATGTATTATAATGAAATATGAATTGTTTAAATACATGCCAGTTTCTCTACTTACCTTTGTAGCGTGGGCAGTTCAAGCAAAAGGTTTCGGTGCTTGATAAGTCGGGGAAGCCAATCCGTACAGCAACTGACAGTTCAAACCCCTGGTGGGCTCTTCTTGATGATGCTGTCAAAAAAGCGAATGGGAAACTTGGTAAGCCCGAGATTTTTCCTGCTTCAACAGATGCTCGCTACTTCCGGAATCTAGGCTTGCCAGCAATTGGATTCTCTCCGATGGCCAACACTCCCATTCTTCTTCATGACCACAACGAGGTGAGTAGCCAGGCTGATATTTTGGTTGTTTTATTTACATATGCATCCTTAAGCGTTTGTGAACTTGTCTTTCTGTGGTTTTTATTTTATAAGTTGATCTGCAACAAAGTAGTTTAACCATAAATTATCACCTTGTTGCAGTTTCTAAACAAAGACGAATACTTGAAAGGAATCGAAATTTACGAATCTATAATCAAGGCGTACGCGTCTTATGTCGATCATGGGAAAATCGCAGGTTCCCGAGATGAGTTGTGATACCACAACGCGTACGGATCGTTACTTGTCTCTTGAGACGATGCCTGGTGTTTTTGCTTTGTTGTAATATATTGATATGAGAAATGCTTTGATACTGGATGTAACAATAAGGCGGAAGGGGAAGAAGTTTGCCTCACAATGCACAGGGCAGGGCCTATTATTTGCAATGCTGGTTGATGTGACTTTTACCCTTTAGAAACATGGTTTCAGGAAAATATATTGGTTGCATGGTATCCCAAATTGGATAATGCTTGTCTTTCCGATTATGGGAAACCTACTTTGTCCCTCCGCTTATGATTAATATACCTTTACCGTGCAAACATTAAAATTAGAATTGTTCATTTTATTTATTATCAATTAAAGATCGTATGTGCAAAAAGTCATTAAATTTGGAGATTTTCTAATCATTCATCCGCATCAAACAAGAATTATCCTTCCAAGTTTACTTTTGGTTAAATATGTTTTTTGTACCATGCGGTTTGCCTCTGGACTTGTGTTTACCCGTACTTTTAATTTCACTAATTTAGTACCATGAACTTTCAAAAGTTGCTCATTCAGGTGTTGTCGTTAGTGTGCCCGTCCTTAAGCGGGCTAGGTTACATTTGTTATTAGATAGTACTATTTACACACTTATTTTTATTTTTTACACTTTTTTCAATTTTCAATCGTCGAATCGATTGAATTGAAGATCAATAATAAAAAATTAACTAAGATGTATGGAAGTTGAAATCAGGTGCCTGAATAGCACTTTCCATGTTATTTTGCCTGTCGACAAAAGAAAATGAGCAGAAGAAAAGACAAAAGAACAATAAAATTCAGCCAAACCATAATGTCGGTAGCCAAAATAAAATAAGGCTGTTATCATTGCTTCAAAATAGTAATCTTTTACTATTCAGTGTCAAAAACAAAAGATAGACGTAATTAATATTTTGGAGTGCTAATAGCAAAGTAAATATTAAAATTTAGGTTAAGATATGTATCAAAGGTCACGAGGATAGTGATGGTGTTGGTGTGGAGCATATTTGTGTGTGACATGTTACATGTTATTAGAATGATTCTGGCTTGTGATATCTCGTTCATTTTGTTTTTAAGTTTGAATTAAAATTTTGTTGTGCTTACGCTTTTCTTCACCAATGAGAGGAGTAAACTGGGTTTTAACCACCATAATATATTTACTAAAAATTACAATATTATGGAATTCGGTGAAATATGGGAGGAAACTAATTATAAAATTGGATTTCAAGATAAGAGACAAAATCTAGAAAAATATAAGTGAGTCAAATTTCACAAGTTTCTACCAATTTTTTATTTCATCTTTTCAACTTCGAAATGGCTTTATTACTTCTAAACGAGGGCGAATACTTAAAAAACAAAAGAAAAAGAAAGAAAATTAGCGACATGTTTGTATTTTTTTAATTCAAAATTTTTAAATGATGAATATAGTTAAGTTAATTAATATTTAGTAATTTTAAAAAGAAAAATTAAATTAAATCTAAGAATTAAATGGTTAAATTAACAGGTCATGATTGTGTCTTGCGCTTTCTTTTCGTTCATTTACCAACTGCAAGTTTGAATTAACATGTTTATTAAGATGAATTCAAATTTCGTTCTATATGCAATTTAGATTACTCATTGTATTTCAATTTCTTTAGTTTTACGCAATTTAATTCATCCAATTTTTTACTTTTGTTTATTCATTTTCCACATTGTGTGTTCAATTCATTTGCATTCATGTTTCTACGCCTTGTCCTTAATTTAATTTATTTTTTCACGACTAGATTAATTTCAATCTTGTTTATTTTCAATTCCTTTCACCTTTTTCATTTGATCTTCACCTTCACCATTTGGTTGTTCATTCAAAGCCTTGCCCTTGTCATAGAGAAATAACCCAGGTCGAGAAAAGGTTAGTTGCTCGACCATACAATCATTGGTAGCAGTCAAATTCAAGGTGCAAATACAATCACGTTCACATCTTTTCTAAGTACTGTTCGACCAGTTTCTTGGTAATTCGCTCTATGGCCATCCCCTTGATGCTCTCATAAGGCAATCTGTCCATAATAAGCAACATACAAATGCTTGGATCTTCGTTCAAATCTCAACTTAGGCTGAATAAAAAGCATTGTTATATAACATAATGTGGTTATATGTACACATGAAAGTCCAATTTTATGTAACATGAGCTGAACTCCATCAACAATCTAAAATGCACTAACAAATAGAAAAAAAAATCTCTAAAATTTAATTGATAATATGAGTTAGACTACAAACCAAAACCCAAGATGACCTATTTATAAACCTTTAAGACTCTTATAGGAAAAAAAATATAAACAAATAATAAAAAAACCGAGGACGTCTTAAAATATTAAAACCCCGTTTTGATTAATTAAACAATGTTAAGCTGCCAAATTCTGACCGGGCTCATTGCTTTCAACGAGTCTTGTAATTTTCGTTCTCTTCAAATCTATATATTATGGGCCTAAATATGACACGTCAAACCAATGTTACGTTAATCAACTTATATTTGGATCAAAATATGTAGAAGTCATTGCATTTGAGAAGTTCTTCATATATCTCATTAGTACGAACATTGGCGACGCTGGAGGACTAAGGGACGCACAAACCACCGTGTGCATAGGTCGAATGTGCCGTCGATTTACAATGATCAACCCCAATGGCATGCGCAGTGCGCACCTCCCTGCACCATTTACCATCTCTTCAAGATCAATAAACCAAAGAGGTATCCAATCCTTCTGTGTCAGCTCTGCCATCTGGAGTTTACTCCTTTCTTGCAACACTTTCTGAAGGGCCAGGAAAACCGTTTGAATTCCCAGCCAAGTGAACAAAACGAATATGAAAAAAAGAGAGAAGCATTTTGCAATTCACCCGCAGGTAGAGCTTCAGTGCTTGCATTGATGATAAATGAGAATACTGAAGTTCATCATTTCTCGAAGTTATGAAACCTAATCTTCTTCTACCAATAATCCCCACACGAGCACACCCCGTCTTGAAAATGATGGTACCGGATGGGATCTCTTATCACAATAGTTCTCTTCTCCATCTTTGCTACAAGTTTTGCAAATACATGGCAGTCTCCGCAAATCCTTAGGTTTTTCCTGATCCTAACAGTCTTCCCCTTTGACAAGCTCATTAAACCAAAGACAATCGCCAATTTCTCGCTGTGGGATAGAAGTGAAACTTCCCTCTGTTCTCCCTCAAGATCTTGCAAAACAAAATTCGTGTCAGGAATGTAACCCACTGCCATTAGTCTATCAATCAACAAGCTCAGCTGCCTATTAATCTCGTCTATTTGTGGATGTGAGTCATCTCCCAAGATAAAAGCATGAATCTGTTTGTTCACTTCAATCCAACTGCACCCGGGTTCTTTAGTAACCCCTCTAGCTTTCATGCTGTTTCGTACTTCAGTCACATCTTCCCATCTCTGAGAATTGGCATATATGTTCGATAGTAAAATGTAGGTTCCGGCATCATCAGGGTCCGTTTTAAGAATTTGCTTGGCAGCATATGCTGCTAGATCTACATTCCGGTGAACCCTGCAGGCGCCAAGCAACGTCCTCCATATCACTGCATCTGGTTCACCTTCCATTTCTTGTATTAGCCTTGCTGCCTCATCAAGTTTCCCTGCCCTTCCAAGAAGATCAATTACGCAACCATAGTGCTCTCTTCCAGGATCAATCCCGAAAAGATGCTTCATATTCTGGAAGAAGTACCACCCATCTTCTAAAAGCCCAGCATGACTACAAGCAAACAGAACCCCAAGAAGTGTGATGTAATTTGGTTTCACCCCGGAAACTTTCATCTGCTCGAACAATCTCAGGGCCTCTTGGCTGAAGCCATTTTGCGCTAGCCCTGCAATCATGGTGCTCCAAGAGATTACATCCTTCTCCTCCATCCTGGTAAAAACAGAGTTTGCATCTTCCAAACTCCCACACTTGCAATACATATCCAGAAGTGCATTGTTCAGAATTAGATCTTGACCATACTTCACAGCATGAACATGAACTTGTCTTCCCAATTCTAAAAGCGCCAACACCGTGCAAGCTCTCAAAACGCTCGTTAGCGTGGCCTCTTCAGCTGAAAAACCAGCCCTTTTCATCCTCTTGAAAAGGTTCAAAGCCTCATCACCATCGCTGTTGTGAGCAAACGCTCCAATGATAGAGTTCCAAACAACCAAATCTCCGGACACCATTTCATTGAAAACGCCTAGCGCATTATGCAACTCACCCAACTTCGAGTAAAGGTCAATGAGAGCACTCCGAACAAAGACGTCAGATTCCAACCCAGCTTTAAAAATACAACAATGAAGCTGCTTGAGATTTGACAACCCATTGCAAGCTCTCAAAACCGAAGAATACGTGAAACTATTAGGCGAAACACCTTCTCTAAGCATCAAAACCAAAGACTCCAAGGCCTTGTGGTTGAGTTTGGCATTTGAGTATGCCGATATCATAGTCGTCCAGGAAACAACGTTTCTCTCACGCATTTCGTCGAACAGTTCCTGCGCTTCCTCCAAGAGAGCAAATTTAACGTACATGTTGATGAAAACGTTGATTAAGAAGGTTTTGGGTTGGTACCCATTTGAGAAAACGTGCTTGTGGACGAGCTTACCCTGCTGAACAGCTCGCCGAGCCAAACAGCACTTGACGAGCTCGGAGTAGACGACCGAGTCGGCCCAAAGTCCGCGCCTTTGCATGGCTTCCATGGCTGTCATGGCTCTCGGGAGGTCTCTCTGGTAGCAGAATTTGGTGAACTGTTGGACCAGAGTGGAGGGTGGTGATTCCGTCACGTTGGGCATGTTAGAGCAAGGACGTGAAAATGGTTGCAGCGCTTTGCATTTCAACTTGGAGACAGGGATGGCTCTCATCCCGAGAACAGAGTGAGAACAGGGAACACGAAGCGAGAACCCTACTCTCTGCATTTGCATTAGCCTAATCCTAACCTATGTTCCTTCTCACTTTCATCACTTTGAGCTATCATCGCTTTGTGACACAAAGTGAGAGAGACAACGTTACTGCAATTTGCAAGAGGTTTAATAACTTAGTCGATTAAGAATATTCATGTCTGCGTCTGAAATTATGAATCACTTGTATTGATAAGAAAAGTAACTTTAGTGGTATTTCATCTCATATTGTCTGGCTCTGCCATTTTATGTGAACTTAATCTTCTAAGAAGTGTCTAGAGTTAGCATAGGTATTCTACATGTTTATAATAAAAGCGTAACTAAACTAAAACGTTTCACATAATAGCATTTTAAAACAAACTTAAAATTAACGACATACTTATTTACTTGGAAAATATTGGAATGAGCATTTTACTCTAATTCTTGACTTTTATTGCGTTGCTTAATGAGTATTTTACTCTAATTCATGGCTTTTCTTGTGTTTAGCAACAAATACATGTTATGCGATATTCATATTGCAACACATTAATACCTGAAAATTCAAGAATTAGAATCTCTCCCCTCATTATGGTTTCTCCTACTCTAAGTAAATATGCTATAACATAATTCAATCTTGACTTCTTCCTATTGAGCAATCAAGAAAATAAACGGTGAAAAACGAAGAAATCTTTTTTCAAATCAACAATTATCGTTCATTTTTCGAACTGTACAGTAAGTCCTCAAATAAGAATATGTCCCAAAAGAAGCATACAAGTACATATACTACCTCCCTCTCTCTCAAAGAAAAGCCCCAAAAGGAAAACCTTGCTCAGCTGGGCTTTAGGGTCGGTGGCAGCCCTCAAATCTTTCATGCTTCCTTCTACTTTTCCTTAACCTCTTCCTCCCTTTTTCTTTATCTGTGCTTTCGTCCGAACTTTGTCTCAACTATTAGAGCTTATGTCTCAGTTTTGTACCCTCTCCTCACTTAATTGCCGCTCACCGCCAACCCTCTCCTCCTTCCACATTGCACCTTTCTGTCCTACCTCCCTCTTGCTGCCCCTCATCTTTTCCAACCCATAACCATGAATTAGATCTCAGGGTGGGCTCTATTTTGACACAAGACCCAATTCACACAATCCATTGTTGATCTGGCTTGCCAAAAAAATTGGACGAAGTGTGAAACAATTTACATCAAAACAAGGGTGTTTTACAAACCTCCTTCGCCCTCCCCCTCCTTCTGTTACGTTTTGTGACTTTTCTTGCTCGTGTAGTTGTGGAGGCTTTGGTTCTTGGTGGATTGATTATGCGTAATACTCTCAAATCTAGTTTTTGGTTTGAGTGCATTGTGCGATGTCTTCCTTCACGGAGGTAGCGACGATGGTGACTGGTTTTTGGCTGCTGGAGATTAGAGTTTTATTGTTATTTTTTCTTTTGTTGCCTATGGGCCAAAATCTGTGTGGGTCTCCCTTGTGGCTTGGGTTGTAGCTTTCATTTTTTAGCATGTTTTTTATTTTATATGTTGTTTCGTTGTGTAGGGCTTTGTGTTCTGTTAATGTTTAGGCCTTTCTAGCACAAATTGTATTTTCTCTTTTATTAATGAAGTTGTATTCTCAAAAAAAAAAAAAAAAACAAAAACAAACATGTACATATGCTGCAAGTGAACAAGAGGTTTTATTTTGTCTTTCGAAGAATACCCACCGTTTAAGTCGCGAAGGGAAGGAGAGTGGGCAAGTGCTTACATGACTCACAACCAAAATAGAGACGTGACAGCAAAGCGAAAGAAGTTCCAAATCCTCGTTTGTCTCCTTCTTCGGCAATCTCCGCCCAGCCGGACCGTCGTCCTCAGTCCCGAAACCGAGGTAGAGACCGTGTCGATGAATCAGTGAGCGCGCTAGGGTTCAGCAATTAGACTCGTGCCTTTGGTAATTGGAGATGTCTCTGAGAATTAAACTGGTGGTGGACAAGTTCGTCCAGGAGCTCAAGGAAGCTCTGGATGCCGATATCCAAGATAGAATCATGAAGGAGCGAGAGATGCAGAGCTACATCGAAGAGCGGGAACGCGAGGTCGCCGAGCGCGAAGCTGCTTGGAAGGCGGAGCTCTCTCGCCGCGAGGTCCTATTCGTACCATATTCTTGTTCTCGTCAATACAATTTTTTCATTCAGTCCTTTTGTCGAACACCTTGATTGCAATCCCATTTTATGGTCTGAATTCAAGTTTTTCATCATGGGTATCTTTCTTTTATTGCATTATCAATTTCCCATTTTTTGTTTGATTTAAAAACCCAATTCGAAGTTCGATTTTTGGTGTAGCAGAAATGCAGAGGCACACGTTTAAAGTTGAGTTTTTTTGTTGGTTTGAGTAGTTAAGCTATCACAAATATGCCTAATTGCCTGCAGTTTCTACTTTCTTTGATTGTTTAATGCTACCTGCCAACCTCACCAAGTTCACATTAACTGGGTTCACTTCCCAATATCTGATTTCAATGCTATGTGGGTACTAGATAATCAAGGAATGCTGGATTTTTCTGTGACTATCTGTGTAGCGTTTTGTATGTTTCTTTCTAGTCCACACTTGTTCTTATGAAATTCAGCTGGGAGCTATTTGTGTAGTTGCTAATCACTAGTTCTTTCTAGTCACCCTGTAATTAATCACTAGTATCTAGCAAAATGTGTGCTTGTAGATGCTAATTTTTCTAACATTTAATTCGAGTCTTAGTGGCAGTGATGCACCCTTGTTTTGTGTTTTAGCCTCATGAACATTGTTCGCTCAGTCTTTCCGTCAAACGCCTCGAGTTCAATTTCATTTTCTGGTTTGAATTCAATTTTGTTGTCATGAGATTCTTTTTTGTTTGTTTGCACTATCAATTTACTACTTTTTTGGTTTATATCTATGAACCCAATTCGAGGTTTAATTTTTGTTGCATCTGAAATGCAGAATAACAGACTTGGAAGTTTAGATTTAATTGCTCTGATTAGTTAAGCAAAGCACAAATATGCCCAATTATCTGCATTTCTTACTTTTTTTAATTCTTATTGCAGCCTTCACTAGTTCACATCTATCTGGGTTCTTTTCATTACTAGTTCACATCTAACTGGGTTCTTTTCATTCTTACACGCCCAATTTTTATTTTTAGTTTTTTAAACAATATCTGGGAGCTTCTCTGACTTTTAAGTTTAACTGATTGCAGTGCTATGTGGGTATTAGAAAACGAAGACTAGGTTTCTCTGTGATCCTGTGTGTAGCATGTTGTATGTTTATTTCTAGTCTACACTGGTTCTAGGGAAATTCTGCAGATAACTATTTGTTTCGTGAGCAATCATCCTTGTAGTAACTAGTTTTTAGCAAAATGCGTGCTTACATTTGCTAAATTTTGGACATGATGCACCGTTGTTTTGCTTTTTAGCCTTATCAAACAGTGTTTTGTTGCAGGCAGAGATAGCCAGACAAGAAGCAAGGCTCAAAATAGAGAAAGAAAACCTCGAAAAGGAGAAAAGTGTTCTAATGGGAACTGCATCGAATCAAGATAACCAAGACGGGGCACTTGAAATCACTGTCAGTGGTGAAAAGTATCGGTGTCTCAGGTTTGCAAAGGCAAAGAAATGAGGCATTTGAAGGGTGGGATAAAAAAAAAAAGCGTAAAACCACGATTATATCTGATCTTTTACTTGCTTAATTTTGCAAACTTCATTCTTTGTATGAATGCTCCAATTCTGTACATCCTGACATCCCATTGCAACAAGTTAGCGTTGTTATGATTGCTTCTTAACCTCAAAACCCTGATCTCCATATCTGATGCGCTGCATGATTGTTTAATTAATTCCTGTATTATTTGTTGCAACATGCTGCAACCTACATTGTTTCTGATTAAGGTAGTTTTAAGGCAATCTTGTTACCCGAACTTTTGAGACCCCAAGCCGGAAATGTATAATGGCAAAAGAGTGAATAAAGTCAACATCGAGACCCCGTTCCATGGGCAACACGAATAGTGCAATTGAGAACTCTATTTTAGACTAATGTGATGTGGAATTGATGTTCAAATGGTAAAAAATAAGTAGATGAAGGATTTATACTACAGATAGTGAGGTTAAGAGAGTTATGTTGTCAGGTCATTAATTTACTTTCTGGTGTATTCGTTCGACCTTAGGTGGTAATCAGACTTTAGAAATGTGTTATATGACTCAAGGATTGACCTAGGATTGTTTATTACATTACACAATAATGTAGTCGTAATGTAGTTGTAATATGCACATTTGTGCCTACTGTTGCCCTATGACACTATTAAAGAGTGGATGACTTTGAAGGAACAAGTGACGTGATCACCAGCTTTCCACTATGTCTAGCTAAAGACGTTAACTAAAGAGCTAATTGGAAGACAACTCAATTTTCTAACTCTTTTCTTTTTATTTTTGTTTATTTTATTTTCTTGCTTTTATTTCAATTACAAAAATCACACCAAAAAAAAAAAGCACAAAAAGAGCAATTTTTATTTTATTTTATCAGTATTTTATTTTGGGTTTTATTCTAATCCGAGTTTAAATTTGTGATCTTTTGCAGGTTGAATTCATCGATCATTCGACTAAATCATGCATTCAGCATCATTCATACATTCAACTCAGCGCATTCATCATCCATTCCTCTACATTCATGAGATTAGGCAGTGCTGAAACAGAGCAAAAAAAAAAAAAAAGATTCAGGAATGCTTACAGTGTGGTTGCTGCGAAGGCCTCTATGCTGCTTGGAACCCCTTCCACTCAATCATCCCCTCACATTTTATTAAAAGTTCAATTACATGCAAGTTTGGGGGTAGACCAAGCAGCACAGAGGTAGGCCGATATCCATTCTCAGTACTCAGATTCATACGAGTGCTTTGGTTAGGCATTCATCACATGGATGGCATACAAATACAAAAGAAAAATCGCATCAGTTAGACGCATGCATGTTCACAGACAACATCCACATATCCGTTTGATTTTCAGAGACTCACTATGTAGAATCTTAATGCAGGGCAGGAACTTGGTTTACCTTCCATTTTGTAGACCTGAGTTCTTGCAGCCATATTTGCAGTATACAAAATAAAATCCTTCCTAGAAAAGGTCTTTTAAAAATTAGTAAAAAAAAAAGATAAGATAACTAGAAAATAAAAGGTTTCTTATTTGAACTGAAATTCGGACTTCTCAGAAAATCAAACTTTTGACCGACCAAATCAACTCCGATTTGGTCCCAAAAGGTGTCTTTGGAAAGCTTAAGTCGTCCCAACAAATCCTCAAAATGAATCTTCCTCAAAATATGCCATTTTGACCTCCAAAACGCTCAAAACGTCCAAAAAAGTCATTTTGGGAAAGCTGCGCTGGGAATTTATTTCATTGCCACGGTCAAATGGTTTGGTAGAAAAGTTTGAAATTTTGATACAATCATTTTGAAAGACTCACGAACATCCTTCAATTGGAATCACTCCCAAATTTGTTCGTTTGATCACTTTTCGCTCAAGAGGAATTAGGGTAAAATATATAGTATAATATTGACTCCTCACCAACCTTGTGTGAGTGTTGTCCTTGAACTTGACACTGTCTTCAGCAACGTGCAACCTTGAGCTTCAACATCATATAGCACTGGGAGCTCTAGTAAAGATTGAAGCCACTTGCAGCCGATTAAGCCGAGTGCAGACAACCAAGAAGCTTGTTCGATGCTTGCATGTATGCTCCTAATTTTGGTTCCACTCAGATTTAATAAGTCTCGCAATGAGACTGAAATCCTGGAGATATTTCAACTTACAAATGCTCTCTGGGATACTCGAAAGCCTTTTGCAACCTCCTAGTTCAAGTCTTTTGAGAACAGGGAGAAACTCGATTGATGAGTGTAGCTCTTCAACCGATGTTCCACTTAAATTTAAGGATTCCAAATGTTCCACCGGCTCCAAGATCTCTAGGAAGTTTCGAAGTTCAAAGCACTGAGAGAGGTCGAGTTCTTCGAGATATTTGAACTTACAAATGCTCTTTGGGATACTTGAAAGCCTTTTGCAACCTCGTAGTTCAAGTCTTTTGAGAGCAGGGAGAAACTTGATTGATGAGTGTAGCTCTTCAACTGATGTTCCACTTAAATTCAAGGATTCCAAATGTTTCACCGGCTCCAAGATCTCTGGGAAGTTTCGAAGTTCAAAGCACTGAGAGAGGTCGAGTTCCTCGAGATATTTCAACTTACAAATGCTTTTTGGGATACTTGAAAGCCTTTTGCAACCTCGGAGTTCAAGTCTTTTGAGAGAAGGGAGAAAGTCGATTAGCACCGCTGTTCCACTTTGATTTAAGGACTTCAAATGTTCCATTGGCTCCAAGATCTTTGGGAAGTTTTCAAAGTTCAAAGCACCTAAAGAGATCGAGTTCCTCGAGATATTTCAAATTACAAATGTTGGTTGGTAGACTCACAAGTCTATGGAAAAAGGTCAATGATAATTTAATTATATCCCGGGGAAGCTCAGAAAACTCGCCAAGAGATATGCAGCCATATAGAGTAAAACCAGCAGAGGCTTTCAGCTTACAACTGTTGCTTGGAAGTTTCTCAAGGTCTTTGCAATGACTTTACTCAAGTAGGAAATATTTTCGTCAGACCAAGCTGATTCAGGCAACTCCTTTATACCAGTGTTTTGTAAACTTAAGTATGCAATATTTCCTGGCATCTCTGGAAGATACTTGAGACTGCTGCAGGCTCCGAGATCAAGACGAGTAAGCTTGTCAAGATGTTGAAAATACGAAGGAATTTCAACCAAACTTTGACAGCGCCAGAGATTTATCTCCACAATTTTCAGACTCCCAGAGAGATTTGGAACTTCAGTTAGATACTTAGAGCCCGAGAAATTGATAACTCGTAAGTTGACAAGTATCTGCAACAAATTAAATAGAAATATAAAGAACTAATATAATTTCTACACTTGATTTTATACAAGAATTAAAATAGGCATATAATGTAATATACCTGCTCTTCTTTCCAAAGCTTCTTAACTTTACCATATGGCATATGAAGCTCAACTAGATTTTCCGGACAAAAATTTGACGGCAAAGATTCCAGTGGATATCCGGGCCACTTAAGATAACGAAGAGAATCGGGAAGTTCTAGAGAATCGGGAAGGTCTTGGTAATCAAGATCCACAACAAATAGCATTATTAGGTTAGACATCTTTTTGAAGTCTGCACGTTTCAATGGTCGTTCTTGAATATTTTTAGACCAACGAGCAAATATGGCTTCAACATTTGGAGTTTCCT
>JAOTRO020000005.1:5613675-5626506 GCA_028566515.2 Pyracantha coccinea | reverse complement strand
TCCATAAGATCACGTATCTCTGTATCCTTCATGGTAGAGCCGTATCTCCGCAGACCAGCTTTAAGTTCGTCAAATGTTATTGCACCACTATTATCCGTATCCATAGCCTGAAACATCTCTCTGAGTCCAGCAATCTCCTCCTCAGATAGGCTTTCGGCTATTACCTGATATAACATAAAGCCAAAAAAGCCTTAAGCATAAGTTGTAGCATTCTAGTTAAGGGGCATGCCAAAAGTCGACGTCATGTATAAATTTTCTTCACAAGAAAATACTAAATCTGATAGAAATGCCAAACAAAGTGTTCCAGTCTCCCATGCACTTACCCGTAAAGCCATCTTCTTTAACTTGTTCATAGCAGAAAACGTTTTGAGACGAGAAAGTACAGCTGGATCTAGTGCTCTATCAGGAGCAACCCCATTTTCGCAAATCCAAGGGTGACCTAAAAATGAAAATTCATCACTTAAAAGCAAAAAGTGTGCAACACATACCGGACAATTATTGTTAATTCCACTTCAACAGAATCATTCTGGTTGTTCATTTCCTAAAATTTGAGAACCCTCACATTAAAAAGGAAATTTAAGAAATTGGTGTGACTTGAAAAGGAAGTAAAATTTCCCACGCCATACACTTCAAATGGATAAAATCAGGCAGACTTTGAAAGTTTATTTCTTTATGGCAAATTTCGCTACAGAAAAAGTAGCCGTTTCTCTTTAAACATTGAATGTGCCAAATTCAAATTCAGAAATAAACTCAAAAGGGGGCTTGAGCTTAGACAACCGTGTTTTGGTGTCTCAGCTGCTTAACAAATTTCGGGGCATAATTTATCAACAAATGTTGTGCATGTAGTAGTAATGACATGATCCATCCAAAGAAAAGAAATGGAGAACCATTAACAAATAAGCTACCTCTGGTCGCAATAAATCATGCGCAATATTGTACTAAAATAACTTAAAACTGCTAAGAGAGGTTAAACATACATAGCACTTCATGTGCAGTTAAGCGGTCTGAAGGCCTAGAACATAGCATCTTCCGGATTAGGTCTTTTGCACTGTCAGATATTAAAGGCCATGGCTCTGATTCAAAGTCTATATATCCCTTCAAGACCGCATCAAATATCCCCTGCTGGGTTTCTGTATACCAATCACCAAACAGGTAAAACTATTCAGTAACAGAAAACATGGAGTAATCTCTGTTTCGTTAAAATATGAAGCCACCACTACCTGCCCAAAATGGCGGCACACCACTGAGCAGAATATACAGTATAACTCCTGCAGTCCACACATCTGCTTCTGGTCCATAATGCTTGAGCAGTACCTCCGGAGCAACATAATATGGGCTTCCAACCACATCAGTGAAAACTTGACCTGGAAAGGACGTAATAGTGTTAAAACAAACATTGGTTTCTAAATGACAACAAGGACACTACATGCATTCCAGTTCAATAATTGTCTAGGGACAGTAGCAATAAACAGGAATTAATGAAATTTTATTACTATATACAGGCAATGCAAGTCTAGCTACTAAAATCCACGTGTACACGATATAAGATATGCCATATTACTATTTGATCAATATTAAGTGAAGTAAACTCACATCATAGCTAAAATCAACAAAACGAAATGAAATTATTTTTGTTTGTTTACCTGGTTTGAAGAAAACTGAGAGTCCAAAATCAATGGCCTTGAGAGAAAAATCATCGTCCTTGTTAACCAACAAGAAGTTTTCGGGTTTCAGATCTCTATGCATGACACCAAGTGAATGGCAAGCTTCGACAACGCCAACAATAATCCGTGTCAACTCAGCTGCCTTTCTCTCACTGTAATGTCCCCTCTGGATAATGCGATCAAACAATTCACCCCCGCCACAAAGCTCCATTACAATATGAACATACAGTGAATCCTCATAAGCGCCCTTGATTGTCACAATATTCTTGTGACCAGCCAAATGGTGCATTATCTGAATCTCCCTTCTAACATCGTCCACATCCTCCTTCGAGATCAACTTCCTCTTGGAGATAGACTTACACGCATACTGACTGCCAGTAGCAATCTCGGTGCATAAATATGTAGTCCCAAATTGTCCCTGTCCTAATTTATGACCCAACGTGTAAAGATCACGAATGTTGGCGGTCTTGTGACCCAACACGTAATAACTTTGGTTATCAGCACTTCTCCTCATGATGTTATCTTTCCTGGGACTAATGAGAGGTGGATGACTATTGTTGGTTTTGGGTTTGGGGCTGTCTTTGGAGAATTCTTGCTGACCGCGGTGCTGCGATTTCAAACTGGACGTGGAGTGGTCAGAATTCGAATGGTCAGACGAGGTGTTGCGCTTGGAAACGGAAGCAGATTGCTCTTCGGGCTGGTTGGAGCCCTGAAAATATTTCCCCCTGAAAGATCCACGGCATGTGTTGCCCATGAAACAATTACAAATCCCCTCAGGACTTTTTCACACACTTTCCTTCAACCAATTGATTTCTCATCAATTCACACTGTCACCATACAAAAAATGCAAAAAACAATCAACAATCATGGCTGAAACAAAAAACAAAATCCAAGAAAATCACACAATCATAATATGCAGATCAGAAACATGGGCCCCACAGATTCATATGAATCTATAATCACAAACCCAGAAAGCAAGCAAAGTATAGAAATTGAAATTTTCATGCACCCCAAAAGAAAACCCCTTTCATTTTCTCTACTCTTTCCATCATACAAATCCATAACTCGTAAGATTATTGCAAATAAATCAGCAATAGATTAACAACTAACCACAAAGATCAAATCTTTAAGCACAAACAAAACAACCCATCAACCAGAAAAGCAAAAAACCCAAGATTCAGATACAGATTAAAGCAAGAAAGCAGACACATTTTTTAGAGAGAGAAAGAGAAGATGGGGACACCTTACCAGTTGAAAAGACGAAAGGAATGGATGGTCGAACGAATCAAAGCAAAGGGGCAGGAGGAGAAGAAGAAGAAAATGATGCAAACAACTCTCCAAAGCGATAAATGTTGATTATCAAGATTGGATGTTGGTGATGTAAAAAATCAATCAAAAAGCTTTTGGGGGCTTTCCAAAATTATATATTTTTTGGTTATTTTAGGATGGTGCTGCTGGGAAACATCGGAGGTGAGTGCTGACCAGCTATTCCAACCTCTCCTCCCCTCTCACTCCTCACTCTCTCTCTATCTTCTTTTTTATTTTTTTAATAATTTAATTAAAATAAAACAGCATAACAGCTCATTTATAAACGCGTTTTTGGTATTCATATATTTTTGTCTGGACAATGTATAGATAGGCAGTTTCGAGGAACTGGGCGGGGGTTATAAAAAGGAAAAATTACCACCTTGATTTGCCCTTGGATCCGCGGTGAAAGTGTTGAGTTCCGAGATTATGGGTGGGGATTGGTTCCGAGTATGCGAGTGTGATTGGTGCGTGGGGAACACGCGGTGAGTGTTGGTCAAGATGTTCGAGCTGGTTTTTCTGGGTGGACAAATCTAGCAGCTAAATATGGACAGATTTTGTCAGTGGCGGTGTTTTTTTTATCTGGACAAATTACACGCTGTTTTGTTTTTTTTGGGCAGGCAAAACTATAGACCGTTGTTGCTCCAATTTTTTTCTTTATTTAATGAAAAAAAAGAACAAGTATAGATTGATTGATACCCATAATTTATGAAATGCTCGTTTCTACTGGCGGATTTAGAAATTTTTTCTTCCACATTTTTAAAAATATTTTGTCAAACTTCTTGCTATTGTATTGTACTTGTAACAACTATACTTAACCAGAATATGTTGTAGCTGGTGGTTTTAGTTACTTATCTTGCCTCGACTTTTTAAAATATTTTGTCAAACGTCTTGCTCTTATAACAACTATACTTAACCAAAATATGAAATAAATGTTGGCCAAATTGCTTTGCATATAATAGCTTTACAAATTTCGACTTTGACTATTTAACTAGCTGGTTTCATTCTGTTTCGATCTCGTCACTTTTAACATTTCGACTCTGAGACTTGTACCCTCTTCATTTCACTTGGTACCTCACCCAAACACTATATTTAAGAACTTTTCACGTTAACATCCATTATGTTGCTTTTTCATATGCTTGAATAAAAAGTATGTTGACAAAAGTTGTACATACAATTTCAATTACAGATTCCTATATCTATCTATATATAGATTAAAAATATGATGAAGTTCTATATATGAAAGGGTAGTTAACTAAACAAGATCACCATTTTATCCTTGATTATGGTTTGTGATTTATTAAACTTCAAAATTAAAATATACAACTTTTCCAAAAAAAAAAAGAAAAAATTAATATACAATGCCATTTGATAAAAACAACAAAAAAGGCCAACACAAATTTACAGGCATCATTATTTTTTGGTGTGATTGGGGACCGAAGGCCCTTTGACTATAAATAAACAGCTTTCTTTTTCTTTTTTAATACATGTGAAATTATTTTATCAAAAAATAGATTAAAGAGCTTCTATATTTGATGGATAAAAATATAGAAAATTTTGCAATACAAACGGAACTAGTGAACTTCCACCATGACGGTGTGCTTGTCCTTCATTTAACCAAACTATTTTGCTATCATAAATGGAATAGTTTTTATTTTCTGTTGGCTGGCTCGTAAGTGAGGGCAAGGACGAAGCTAGAGAAAAATTATTAATTTTAAATTTAACATAAAAAAATAGTGTCATTTCACTAAAATATATACGTTTTTTTTATTTAGTAATCTGAGAATCGAGTGATAGAATTAAATTAGAGAAATGTTGATGTTTATTAACTTTTGTCGAAGTGGTCTGTTTAAAGAAAAATTGAAAAACAAAAACATTTTAAAGATAATTTTGGCAAATTTCTCACACCTTTATAATTTTTGATCGTCGGATTTGATGAATTGAAGAAGATCAATGGACATAAATTATCAAGGGACATGTGAGAAGTAAAATAAGGTGTGTGGATAGCGCACCCCTTTCTTAAAAGTTAAAATGTGTATTTTTTAAATAAAAAACCAAAAGAATGCACGTGCCCCCTGGTCTTCATCAAACTCGGCCCTGAGTGAGGGAATCTAAAACCAGCGAGTCCAGCCAAATGGTTTAGTAATTCAAAAGAAGATAGTGCGGCCAAGAATCAATAAGGTCATCTTCAACCGAAGGGTTCAAAGGATCAGAGGATTGAAAATAACCCGAAAACCATTTCCAATCGAGGGTTAGGCCAGAGGGCACGTGGGTCCCACGAAATCTGAAAGAGCCAAAATGCCATCCGGCTGGCCCAATCCAGCCAGCCCTAGGCTGGGCCAGAAATTTGAGTACTCCTGTCGGATATAACCGACAGCAATATAATATAATCGTATCGGTTATATCCGACATGAATGCTAAGTCAAATTTTCAAATGCAACGGCTAGCTGACGTCAGTTACTGTTGGATTCAAAACGAGTCATCTGACCAACCTTCGGTTGAAGATGGCCCAACAAGCAGCAGCCCTCCGTCGTAGAAACCTCAAGGCCACACTGCAAAACGGGGTTGACTACGTCTCTCGGAGATACCCCGTTGCTTCTCCAACGAAGGCCATCGTCCAAATACTATCGCAAGATGGAGAAGTTCCAAAAACGATACCGGATTGAGATCTAGCGAGCGAAGTCGATGTCCAAGTCCAAATTCACGTCAAGCAGATGAATCTTCGACAGCTGGAAAGAGGCAGAAAGAAGTTGATGACCCACGTTTGCAGCGGGCCCCTAAAATTGTAGTAGAAATTTGCAGTCAACCCGCCCATATGACTCTTTGACTTGACTTGGTAGATGAAAAGGACAAAACGGACACTCTGCATGTTAAAGCTTAGCAGCCATATCACTCTTTGACTTGTTTTAGTTGATGCATAGGTCCATGACAGTATCTCTACAGTCTTCTTAGACATGAGGACTTTATGGGCTGAATAGACTAGTATTGTAGTGTTTGTCTAAATAATATAACGATATATTTAAGTTTTTTTTATATATAAATAACGTTATACACTCACATAAAATGCCACAATTAAGATATTTATGTCATAAAAATTGTTTACAGTATAAATAACTTACGTACTACTAATATTAGATGCAAATGCAGTGGTTAATTTGTTTACATACATCAAAATAAATTAACGTCAAACTAAAGCAAATTGAACAAGAAAATTAACGTCATAAAACACCAAGGCCAAATCGATTAAATTAAAAGTTTCCAAGTAGAACACAAGGATCCTAATCAAGCAATTAGTATCAGCCTAATGGTGAGGTTGAGTAAAATAATAAGTAGAAATAGACTGAAAATCTAAAATGCATTTTCTCTTTGTCCCTTTATTAACAAGAAGAATTGGTTGTAATCTTGCCTTTCGTTTTACCAAAATGCATTTTCAATTTGTCCCTCAAATGTCAAGACCGTGTTGGTAGACTTTACAACTAAGGCTCACGGCTTTCATGCATCCAAAGTGCAATCTAAGCTTTTTGTAGGTTCCAGGAAACTCACTACTATATCTCTGCTTGTTCTTCAGATCTCAAAGTCGGGTCAACAGTTTACTAATATTGTCCCAATTTATTATTTGTACAACTCGACATATGTTAGCTAGGTTTTATAAAAGAATAAAACTCGATATTATTATATAGTTTTATAATATAATAATGAACCGTGAAACCATTCATTTATAAACATAATAATATATTTTGTCAAGTTTTTAATGTAGGATTGGATTTTTCAACAAATACACTGCTTAAATCAGCTCAGCATGAATCAGTGGGCTGCACATGGACATGGATCCTCTTCCGATGCCTTCATTCTGATCCATTAAGTTTGGAGATCTGGGTTGTTAAAATTTAATTCAACGGTTACAAATAGAGGTCCACTTTTAAAGTTATAATAACTTTAGTTGTTGGATCAAATTTCAATAGTCCGAATTTCTGAATTTGATGAATTAAGAGGAAAAAATCCGGAAATGATCCTGTCCAGCTGCACACTTCAAGAAGGCTATAGTGAAAATTCTGCATGACAGTGTCAGTGAGCCATGTCACAGAAAAACAAAATAAGCTCAACAAGACCTGCTAAAAACATGCCAAGTGTCCAAATAGCCTTCTAACACTTTTTTTTTTTTCATTGAAAAACCAAAGTTATATTGTTCTTGGAAAAAACTTGAGCATTATTGTTATCGTTAGTGTGTTTGTCTTTAGGATAGGAGCGTGCAAAACTTTGACAAACACTAGCCGTTATAACAACTATGCTTAAACAGAATATAAGAGGAACGTTAGCCAAATTGCTTTGCATAAATGAATTTATAACTTCTGACTTGACTATTTAACTCGTTAATTTCATCATGTCATGGCTCGTCACTCTTTGTTTTTGTTGACTCTTCGAGAACGCTCTTCACTTTACTCTTCGTTGGTACTTTGAAATAGCCCACCTAAACATTAACCCCCCATTATGTTGCTTTTTCATATGCATGAAGAAAAAAATTATATTGATAAAAGTTGTATAAACAGTTTCGATTATAGATTTCTATCTCTATTTGTTGATTGAAAAGATGAATTTCTATATATGAAAGGGCGACTAAGTAAAAAAGATCACCAATTTATCCTTGCTTACAACATTCCTAATGAAAGGCTCTATATGAGGCTGCAAAAGTGTGGATATAGCCGATTTTAGAGCTCGACTCTTTAATGCTGTAAAAAAGAATCTCTACCAATGGAGAAGTATGTAACTCTCGGGCGCTATCTGGAGCTATATATTTATTTATGTATAATTTAATTATGCAGTAGTGTTAACTTTTCTTAAACTAATTTTTAAACATATTATTTTAATTTTTTATTATGAACAATTCAACCTAAACAGTTAAATTTCATTACTTATAAAAATAGGAAAACAAAATGTTGCAAGTACCAAGTTTGTAAAATGAAGCCACAACTCACAAAGGCCCACATCTGAAAAATTTGTGAATGATACGAATTTTTCCACAAAAATAATTGGTGCTATTTTAAGTCAAATATGTGAAAACAATAGCCATTTAAAATCATTGAAACAAAACGAAAAAATGAAACGGTAAGTGATTGTGCAGTTTTGAAGTGTTTGGAGGTCCTAACTTAGCACACAGTTGGTCATACAACTCCACGGGTGTTTTCTTCCTGAAAACAAGTACTTGTACAACTTTAAAGTGTTTTGAGGTTCGCAAGTATACTGCAGTTGGTCATACAACTGCACTGAGTGTTTTCTTTCTAAAAACAAGTGCTTGTGCAATTCTGAAGTATTTTGAGGTCCTAAAGCATTACACAGTTAGTCATAAAACTCTTCCTAAAAACAAGTACTTGTACAACTCTAAACTGTTTTGATGTTCGCAAGCAACACACAACTAGTCATCTAACTACACGTGTTTTCTTTCTTAAAACAAGTACTTGCACAATTCAGAAATGATTGGTGGTCCTGCAAGCAAAACACTATTGGCCATACAACTGCGTAGTGTTTTCTTGCTAAAAACAAGTGCTTGTGCAGTTTCGAACCGTTTGGAAGTTCTTAAGTACCACGCAGTTGGTCACACAATTACACGAGTGTTTCCTTCTTAAAAAAATGTTTGTGCATTTTTGAAGTTTTGGAGATCCTAAAGGAGCACACAGTTGGTCGTACATTTATTGACACTAAAAATCTCAAATATTTGAAGGTTATATCAATTTACGGCTACTATAAAACCGACTGCGCGAATGTTTTCTTCCTAAAAACAAGTACTAGTTCTCAAGTGTCTTGAAGTTGGCAAGCACTACGCAATTGGTCATACCGCACCGGTGTTTATTGGATAGAAATATGTGCTTGTGCAGTTTTGAAGTGTTTGGAGGTCTTAAAACAGCACATAGTTAGTTATTCAACTGCCCGATTGTTTTCTTTCCGAAAAACCAAGTGTTTGTGCAGTTATGAAGTGTTCAGAGGTCCTAAAATAGCACATAATTGGTCTACAACTGCACGAGTGTTTTCTTTCTAAAAACAAGTGCTTGTGCATTTTTCAAGTGTTCAAAGGTTCTAAATCAGCGCATAGTTGGTCATACGTTTATTGACACTGAATTTTTTTTTAAATGTTTGAAGGTTATGTCAATTTATGGTTACTATAAAACCAACTGTTCGAGTGTTTTCTTCCTAAAAATAAGTACTTGTATAGTTCTGAAGGATCTTGAGGTTTGCGAGCAACACTCGGTTATATAACTACACGGGTGTTTATTTCATAAAAATAAGTGCTTGTGCAGTTCTACAATGTTTGGAGGTCCTAAAACAACACACAATTGGTCATATGAGTGTTTTTTTCCTCAAAATAAGTGGCTGTGCAGTTTTGAAGTGCCTAGAGGTGCTAAAGCAACAAGCAGTCGGTCATATAATTGCACGTGTATTTTCTTTGTAAAACAAGTGCTTGTGTAGTTCTGAAGTGTTTGGAGGTCCTAGAGCAACACCGGTTTGGTATTACGTTTGATACTAAAAATATCAATCGCGGGGATGTTTTCTTCATAAAAACAAGTACTTGTACAACTCTGAAGTGTTTTGAGGTTCGCAAGCAATACGCAATTGGTCATATAAGTGCACAAGTGTTTTCTTTCTGAAAATAAGTACTTGTAGAGCTCTGGAGTGACTGATGGTCCGCAAGTAGCATGCAGTTGGCCATACAAATGCACAAGTATTTTTTCCCCTAAAAACATGTACTTTACAACTCTGAATTGTTTTGAGGTTCACAAGCAGCACACAATTGTTTGTATAATTGCACAAGTGTTTTCTTCATAAAAACAAGTGCTTTTGCAGTTCTGAGGTGTTTTAAGATCCTAAAGCAGCCCGTAGTTGTTCATACAACTAGACGAGTGTTTTCTTTCTAAAAACAAGTACTTGTAGAGTTTTGAAGTGTTTGGTCCGCAAGCAGCATGCAATTGGTCATACAAATGCACGAGTGTTTTCTTCCTAAAAACAAGTACTTGTGCAAGTCTGAAGTGTTCATATAACTGCATGAGTGTTTTCATTCTAAAAACAAGTGTTTTTGTAAATCTGAAGTGTTTGAAGATTCTAAAATAGCATGCAGTTGGTTATACGTTTATTGATACTAAAAATATCTGAAGTGTTTTAAAGGTCACGTTAATTTATGGCTACAAAAAAACCAACTGCGCAGGTGGCTTCTTCATAAAACTAAGTACTTGTGTAGTTCTAAAGTAGCACGCAATTGTTCATACAATTGCATGAGACTTTTCTTCCTAAAAACAAGTACTTGTATAGTTACGAAGTGTCTTGAGCTTTGTAAGCAGTATGCTGTTGGTCATACAACTGTACAGGTCTTTTCTTTCTAAAAACAAGAGCTCGTGTAGTTTGAAGTGATTAGAGATTCTAAATCAACACGCAGTTGGTCATACAACTGCACTAGTGTAACAAGCACTAATAAAATAAAACTCTGAAGTGTTTTGTGGTCCTTTATTTCGAGTCTCATATTATATACATTAGAGTTATGTCCAAACCCTAAAGGTGGATATAGGACAAAAGGGGTCCAAGTTATGAAATGCCAAGTTAAATAAGGAACTTCATTAAAAATCAAAAGTCCACTGCCCGAGATAAATGAAAAAAAAGAAAATAATTTATCACAAGTAGGACATAATTGCCTGCCCAAGATCAATTGATTTTGAGCATCCCCTGATGTAGAAACAGGCAAGAAGTGATTTCCTAATCTTCCCCGGGCACATTTAGTTGCTTTCTTCTGAATTCAATGGCTATCGTAATTGGAACACAAGAATCCTCCTCATCTTCCAATTCCAACAGTTCTACTTCTCGATGTAGTTATGACGTTTTCTTGAGTTTTAGAGGCGAAGACACTCGCAAGACATTTACGGATCACCTCTACACAGCCTTTGTCAACGCAAGCTTTCGCACGTTCCGAGATGACGATGAGCTTGAGAGAGGTGAAGATATTAAGCTAGAATTCGTGAAAGCCATACAGCAATCACGAAGTTCTGTCGTTGTGTTTTCAAAAGACTACACGTCCTCGAGATGGTGCCTTAATGAGCTTGTGATGATCCTCAAACGCAAGAAGACCTCCAACCATGTAGTCTTACCGGTCTTCTACGATGTTGATCCATCCCATTTGAGGAAGCAGACAGGATGCATTGCAAAAGCATTTGCTAGACACCAAAAAACTCAATCGCTTGACACGGTGAAGGAATGGAGGGAAGCACTCGCAGAAGCTGCAGATTTGGCAGGGATGGTCTTACAAAATGAAGAAGATGGGTACGAAATTTCATTGCAAATAGCTAAGTCGATTTTATGACGTTTGATTGCAGGTCTTTTTAGAGTCAAAATTCCAAACTCCGATACAGGAGTACAAGAGCAAAATTTTAAGAGATTGTCTGAGTCTCTTGACACACACACACACACACACACACACACACACACACACACACACACATATGCATATAAAGTTGAACTTCCAAACTATATATTCTTTCAACATCTGTTGCCTTAATTATTGTAATTAATAGAAGTCATGACTCATTGCATATTTGATTAGGTTTTCAATATTCAATTTCACTGCATTTTTTCAGGCATGAATCCAAGTTTATCATGAAAATTGTTAAAGTGATTGAAGACAAACAAAGGAGGACGCCCGTAAGTGTTGACTCCAACCTGGTTGGAATCCACTCTCGAGTCAAGAACATCAACTTATGGTTACAAGATGGATCAAAGGATGTTGGTATGCTTGTAATTCATGGAATGCGTGGAATTGGAAAGACAACCATTGCAAAATTTGTTTACAGATCAAATTTTGAAAGATTTGAAAGACACAGTTTTGTAGAGAACATACGAGACTTTTCGGAAAAATCGAATGGCTTGATTCAGATACAAAAACAGCTTCTTCATGATATTTTGAATGGGAGGAAAGTGAAAATTCATGGTATTAGTGAAGGAATGGCTAAGATTGAAGATGCTATTTGCTGTAAAAGAGTTCTTCTTGTCCTCGATGATGTAGATTGCATGGAGCAGTTAGATGGACTGCTAAGGATGCAAGATCAATTTTATCCGGGAAGTAAAATCATCATTACAACAAGTAATTCAGGGTTGTTAAATTCCTATCACCATATGGTTAAGTTTCATAGTTGTCAAACTTTGAATAACAGTGAATCGTTAGAGCTCTTCAGTTTGCATGCTTTTGGGCAAGACCATCCCACTGAAAGCTATAGCGATGTTTCAAAAAGGTTTGTACACCACTGTGGAGGACTTCCATTAGCACTTAAAATTTTGGGTTCTTCAATGGCAGGAAAGAATATAGCTGTATGGGAAAGTGCAATAAGCAAACTGAAAGTTATTCCAGACAGTCAAATCTTGAAAAAACTCAAAATAAGCTACGATTCCTTGCAAGATAGCCATGACCAAGATTTATTCCTTCATATTGCCTGCTTCTTTATCGGAATGGAGAAAGATATCATCGTTAGAATACTAGATGCCTGTGATTTTTTCACAGTTGTTGGAATTCAAAATCTCATTGATAGAAATTTGGTAAGACTCGATGGAGATAATATGGTGCAGATGCATCACATGATCCGTGACATGGCAAGAGGAATTGTTCGTCTGGAATCAAAGGAGCCTGGGGAACGTAGTAGATTATGGCATCATAAGGATTCTTTTGCAGTATTGGCAGAAAAGAATGTAAGAAACATATGCTTTTCTGATATGTGTTCATGTTTCTTTTGGTTCTGTCATAGCTAATTAACCAATTTTCTTTCTGTTGGAAACCTGAAATAGAAAGGAACGAAGTTACCGGGAAAATGTAGAAGCCTTGAGTGGTGAATGATTCTTG
>JAOTRO020000005.1:5555739-5581634 GCA_028566515.2 Pyracantha coccinea | reverse complement strand
TGTGTTTATTTGGTTCAGTTCCAAAGCGTGTCAAACGGACGCTCGTTTTATCTCACGAATGCATAAAACAATGCAAATACACTCGAAATTGAAAAATAGTGTACTTTTGATGCCAAATAAGCATTTGGTCTTCTGAGAACTCATTCTTAATGTCTTAGTAGTGTCTTAGATGTGTTTATTTGCTTAAATTCCAAAGCGTGTGAAATGGACGCTCATTTTATCTCACGAATGCATAAAACTGTGCAAATACACTCCAAATCGAAAAATAGTGTACTTTTGACGCCAAATAAGCATTTGATCTTTTGAGAACTCATTCTTAATGTCTTAGTAGCATATTAGATGTGTTTAGTTGCTTGAGTTCCAAAGCGTGTCAAATGCACGCTAGTTTTATCCCCCATATGCATAAAGCTGTGTAAATTCACTACAAATCGAAAAATAGTGTACTTTTGACGCTAAATAAGCATTTGATCTTTTGAGAACTCATTCTGAATGTCTTAGTAGCGTATTTGATGTGTTTATTTGCTTAAGTTCCAAAGCGTGTCAAACGCACGCCCGTTTTATCTCACAGATGTATAAAACAGTGCAAATACACTCCAAATCAAAAAATAGTGTACTTTTGTGGCCAAATAAGCATTTGATCTTTTGAGAACTCATTCTTAATGTCTTTGTAGTGTATTAGATGTGTCTATTTGCTTAAGTTCCAAAGCGTGTCAAATGCACGCTCATTTTTTCTCACGAATGCATAAAACAGTGCAAATACACTCCAAATCGAAAAATAGTGTACTTTTGAGGCCAAATAGCATATTAGATGTGTTTATTTGCTTAAGTTCCAAAGGGTTTCAAACGCACGCTCGTTTTATATCACGAATGCATAAAACCGTGCAAATGCATTCCAAATCGAAAAATAGTGCACTTTTGATGCCAAATAAGCATTCGATCTTTTGAGAACTCATTCTTAATATCTTAGTAGCATATTAGATGTGTTGATTTGCTTAAGTTCCAATGCGTGTCAAACGCCGGCTCGTTTTATCCCCTAAATGCATAAAACAGTTCAAATACACTCCAAATCGAAAAATAGTGTACTTTTAATGCCAAATAAGCATCTGATCTTTTGGGAACTCATTCTTAACGTCTTTGTAGCGTATTAGATGTGTTTATTTGCTTAAGTTCCAAAGCGTGTCAAACGCACCCTCATTTTATCCCCCAAATGCATAAAGTTGTGCAAATACACTACAAATCAAAAAATATTGTACTTTTGATGCCAAATAAGCATTTGATCTTTTGAGAACTCATTTTCAATGTTGAAGTAGAGTATTTGATGTGTTTATTTGCTTAAGTTCCAAAACGTGTCAAACGCACGCTCGTTTTATCTCACGATTGCATAAAACAATGCAAATACACTCCAAATCGAAAAATAGTGTACTTTTTAGGCCAAATAAGCATTTGATCTTTTGAGAACTCATTCTTAATGTCTTACTAGCGTATTAGATGTGTCTATTTGCTTCAGTTCCAAAGCGTGTCAAACGCATGCTCATTTTATCTCACGAATGCATAAAACAGTGCAAATACACTCCAAATCGAAAAATAGTGCTCTTTTGGGGCCAAATAAGCATTTGATCATTTGAGAACTCATTCTTAACGTCTTAGTGGCATATTAGATGTGTTGATTTGCTCAAGTTCCAAAGCGTGTCAAACGACTCCTCGTTTTATCCCCCAAATGCATAAAACAGTGCAAATACACTCCAAATCGAAAAATAGTGCACTTTTGATGCCAAATAGGCATTTGATCTTTTGAGAACTTATTCTTAACGTCCTAGTAGCGTATTAGATGTGTTTATTCGCTTAAGTTCCAAAGCGTGTCAAACGCACACTCTTTTTATCTCACGAATGCATAAAACAGTGCAAATACACTCCAAATCGAAAAATAGTGTACTTTTGAGGCCAAATAAGCATTTGGCCTATTGAGTACTCATTCCTCACGTCTTAGTAGCGTATTAGACGTGTTTATTTGCTTAAATTCAAAAGCGTGTCAAACGCACACTCGTTTTATCCCCCAAATGCATAAAACAGTGCAAATACACTCCAAATCGAAAAATAGTGTACTTTTTATCCCAAATAAGCATTTGATCTATTGAGAACTCATTCTTAACGTCTTAGTAGTGTATTAGATATGTTTAATTGCTTAACTTCCCAAGCGTTTGAAACGGACGCTCGTTTTACCTCACGAATGCATAAAACTATGCAAATACAATCCAAATGGAAAAATAGTGCAGTTTTGAGGCCAAATAAGCATTTTTTCTATTGAGAACTCATAGTTAACGTCTTAGTAGCGTATTATATGTGTCTATTTGCTTACGTTTCAAAGTGTGTCAAACGCACGCTCGTTTTATCCCCCAAATGCATAAAACTGTGCAAATACACTAAAAATCGAAAAATAGTGTACTTTTGAGGCCAAATAAGCATTTGATCTTTTGAGAACTCATTCTTAACATCTTAGTAGCGTATTAGATGTGTTTATTTGCTAAACCATGATAAAGTGAAAGGAGAGATGGCAAATGATTGCCACGTACTATGATTGTTCACTTTTATTTTAATTGATGACGTGGTAGGGTGTCTAGTAAAGAAAAACTGTACAAATATTATCGTAAATGCATTAATGTCATGTATGTACATTGTTTGTGACAATATAATATCGATATAGACTTATTAATTGATTTGCCCTTTAAAACTGTCATTTAATCTCATTTTACCCTTTAAAGCTGGTTTTGTCTCTCTTTGTCCTATGAAATTGTTATTCTCGTCTCATTTAATCTCAATTCACCCCATTTTTGTCCATTTTGTCAAATAAATGTTGAATTAAACGGTAGTATGGAAATTTTATTTTTGACACAACTCTTTGCCTAAAACTTGCCGGCTAAAACAGTCTCAATTCCATCTCCAATAACTCTATTTCAACCTCCGTTTGTCTCTCTTGCAGATTGATGCAGAGCTGTTGCAATCATTAGATTCAATGAGGGGCTTGAATTAGATTTTGAAACACAACTCATTAGTTGTTTTTGAACACAGTCCATTATTTGTTTTTGCAACAGCTGTAGCTACAATTCCATGCCAATTCATTAGAGAGACAGGCAAGGCTTTGAATTACAGATCGAAAATGGAATTGGTATTTTTATAGCCAAGTTGGAGACAAAGAGTTGTATTAAAAACAAAATGTCCATACTACCCTTTAATTTAACGTTTATTTGACGGAATGGACGAAAATGAGGTAAACTAAGACTAAATGAGACGATAGTGACACTTTCATGAGATGAAATTGACAGTTTCATGGGGCAAAGTGAGACAAAAACTGTTTCAGGAGGTAAAGTGAGACTAAATGACAATTTTAAGGGATAAATCAATTAATAAGCCTATCAATATATACATTTTTTCGATAATGAACATCGATATGTATATGACATGTAGTCTAATATCTTAGTGGATAGAGTGTTTGGTTTACAATATATAACTATCCATGCATCCTGGATTCCAAACTTCTCATCCCCTAAATTATTATAATAATTTCGAACCCCTCCCCCTCCCCATGATAATAAGAAATTAAAAAAATATATGCATATGTAAATCAACAATAACATTTAGGCGGTCCATTTCATAACCAGGTACACCAAATAAATGATAGCAATATATAACTCTCGAAAAATTGAAATGACAGTTCGTTACCAAACAAAATGAGATGACACCACTTTATTTATCCAAATCACATGACTCTATGTGTAGTGACTAAATAATAAAGCAAACAAATTTGATGATCAATTTTTTTCTGATATTAATACAAAGGATTAAAAGAAGTATGAATATGATTCTTTTTTGGTCAGAAAAATATGAAATGATTCACTTCTTAATCACGTTTAATTAACGAGTTAGCCAAATATCATTGTCAGTCCTACACATCTCTTGAGAGTTGTTGATTTGTTTTCTCTTGGAAGCACTCCTTACCGATTGATCATCGTCCTTTTCATTCACATTTGGTACCACGCTTTCGTTGCGTTTCCTTTTCGACTTATTTCTCTTCGATTCGTCTCTTTTTTCGTCGATGAAGGACAAGAACGTGAGGAGGTGTGTTAAGGTAGAACGAGAGTTGATGTTTCCATGGCTTGAAGGCTCAGACTTGTCTTCAGCTTTGGGGGTATGGCGTTTGAACTGGCGTAACATGGAGAACAAGTGAATGAGTAGAGCAATAAAACATACAGTGCCGGCGATAAGGAATAGCCCCCAAAAGCTTTGTAGTTGAAGCTGGTCGGATACGATGTCGTTGGTCTCTGAAGTACAAATCTTTCTGGAGAGCCATTTGTTATAAATTCTCTGGAGATCACCATTCTCAGAGAGTGTGAGTATGGCTGTTGACATGTCAATTGCCAAAGGAGAGTCTCTTGGAAATGCCTACAAAAAAACATGCATGATGTAGTCGAAACAGTTAAATGATCGTTCTCAGATATCTGACATGTTATGTTGTTAAACTGTAAATATGAACTAAACATGCAAACAAGATTTCACTTAGTTGAGTGGTCTAGATTGAAGTTTGATAACGTCAAGCATGTCAGACTGCTCGGCAAGAGAAAAATTTGAAACGGAAAGTATTAGTCTCCGGGCGGATTAAGCAATTTAGGACCAAAAGTAGTTAAGTTGAGGTACTCACAAATCCCCACCCACTTTTGGTGAACTCCGACCCCCTAATTGAGAACTTGCAATTTTCTGAGAGGAAGAGTTCTATGTATGCTCTTTCATCAACCACAGCAGCAACAGTTTTGTCCTTAAGCGCGGTTGCATAAGCTTCTGGTGAGCCGAGAGGAACTAGTCTAGACTTGGGGATGTTGAGCTGCTCAACCAAATAGCTCTGAGCAAAAGATCCGATTTGGAATCCTATACGTTCTGTGCTAGTTATCAAGGTATCGATGCCGGTGATGGGGGATGATAATTGTTGTACTGTGAGCATTGATGTCAGGCTAGCTGTGTAGCTTGAGTTGATCACTAGAACTACAAAAAGCCAGATGATGAGCACCGTGCGGCCTAGTGTGCTGACGATGTTTTCTCCTGAAAGTTCAAAATAGATATTCTAAACTCGCATCAAGTTCTTGGTAAGGACACAACATCTGGGGCAAAGTTGAACTTACTATGAGCAAAAAACATGGTAGAGAAGCTAAACCTGAAAAACAAGAGAATGAAGGCAGATGAGTCAACAATTTTTCGTGGATCTATATGCAAAGTCTGTGTCGGAATGTTAAACGTACAAAGTACTTACCATAAAATTGTGACAACCTGTTTCCTAGGAGGGCCTCGGAACTCATCGTTTTTTCTATGTTCAAGAATCCATATCACCAATCCAATGACTAGGAAGAAAAATGCTGTGACACCCCACATAAATGAAGAAAATGGCTTTAAGAATGTCCAAGCGGAATTTGAACCCCTAACTGGAGCCACCACAACTAGCCCTGACTCTATATACGGCTAAGTGAAATCCACTGTCTTTGTTCGGTTTGTGACGATCGCAATGTCACCTACAGCAGCATCAAACGTCTGCAGAAACAAAGGTCTAAATCAGATGAAAATTTGGAAACCCCTGATTGTTTGTTTTGATTCTCTCTTGATTTATTCAAACAAGGTTCAGGAACAAACAGGGGCGTGCAGGAAGATAAAAATGGTGTGAAAAAATTGTTGAATTTTTACTTACGCCTGAAGCAACCATGTTTACGAGCTCATTGTAACTAGGGTTCTTGAGGCCATCACCAAACGGAACAAACTTGTATGGAACTGCATAAGGAAGCAACCTTATGGCTGCAACGAATATCTCAATGCAGTATCCTTCAACCACATCAGTACCACTTGTTCGTGACACGAAATCTCGAAAGCTGACTCGATCTGGTACTCCAATTCTCAATTTCTCTCCGTTGTTTGGAAAAACCCACCCCCGAGGCATAACTGTTGTCCCTCCGGGTCCGGGCCATACAACTGTGTCCAAACTATGGTTCGCCTTAGACAGGTTGAATAATTTCTCAGGGGGCACAAGAGATATACCAGAGTAGTTAGACCAGTATCCAGTTCTTTGATATCCATTTTCGTTTGTGTTAATGATTTCATAAGATGGATTCAACAGCGACCTATCTGGATGAAATGCCACCGGACCAGTCAGACCGGTTGTATTTGTGCGCAAAATATTGTCCAGCAACTGCTTCCCACCCTGAAAAATGCTCAATGCACCCAGATTTAAAGCCCCTCCTTTAAGACCACCAATAGGTCCTATACTAGTAATGTTGCAAAAGGCAATGCTGCCCCCTTGTTCCAAAAGCAAATCTATAGCATGAGCAAGCATCCAAACTGTGTCATAGGCATATAGACCGTAAGGATTCAACCCGATAGACCCATTACTCAACTTGTTCCACCTCGATATGAAATCTCTTTTTCGCTTAGAATCCAGAGTGTGTGGACGAAGAGTCAGAGCGCCTTGGATGGAGCTAGCGGTTTTTGAAGAAAGAGGCGCAGTTGAATCCAAAACAGTGGACAGCCAAGTTGTGGCTATCCAAACATATCCACTCTCCATCATCCCAAGTTCTTTAGCCACATCGAAAACCAGGAGACCGGATTTGGAGAATGTGTGTAGAACAATCACTCGAGACTCCATCATTCGAACCTTTATCAACAAACTTTTTACTTCCTCTCGAGTTGGTGTCGGGTCAGGTGGAAGCACTGCCTTGTATGAAATCTTGTGGCGTTTTTCGGCGAGTTTGTCACCGAGTGCAGCAACACCATTTCGGCTGTTATCATCATCGGTGAAAATCGCAACCACCTCTGACCAACCGAAATAACTAACAATATCTGCAATAGCAGCCATCTGGAATTGATCATTGGGTGCGGTTTGAACAAAGTAAGGGTACTGCAGACTTGCTAGGGTGGGGTCCAGCGCCGTGACTGACAGTAAAGGGACACGTAGCTCACCGGCAAGATGTGCAAGTATGTGAGCCATCACAGAATTTTGTGGACCAAGTATAGCGAAGGTATCAGACTCCATGTACCTTAATGCTGGATCAACAAAGAAACAAGAACTACAAATTCAAGTACATGTTATTGATGCATTTTCGACAATACTAGTATAAATATCGATACACCTCCTGCGCAGAGAATTTCTGTTGTAAAAACAGGCGTACACAAAGCGAAAAAGAATATTACCTCCAATGAGTCCGAGAAATCCGCTGTAGTTGGAATCATGAAAAGATATGGACAATTTAGTTTTACCAAGAATGCTTGGATCAGCATTCACATCATTCCCGGCAGCCTCAATGGCAATCTTTAAGACTTTTCCGTTGATGCTGCCAGCTGCGAACATTGCGCCAACATTCACGACAGCAGGTCTTGAGGCTGCTTCTGTGGAGCCTTGTATGCAGACAATGAGTATCGACACAAGCCAAACTAGATTCATCGTGATACTAAACTGAGAACCTCACAAAGTTTCGTATATCGAAACAAGGTGGACAAATGAAACAATCGAATTCAGCTTCGAAATCACATTCAACGTAAGAGTTAATTACAAGAAGCTTGACATTCAAGGACCTTTTCATTCAGAATGCATAATGAAGAAGAAAAAACAATTGGAATTTCAGACAGACAGACAATTGGGGTATACCAAAAGCAGAAATCTGTCTCCCCAAAGCAATATTTTAGATATATAAGGAATGCCCACCAAACTCAAAGCATGAATAAAAGTGAAAAGTTCAGGTGGGAGGCAGGCAGAGAGGAATATAACCAGAGGCAGGCAGAGAGTAATGCCCACCAAGTTTCACACTCCCGTTTTCTCCTTCCACACTTCTCTCTTTCCTCTAGCTTTTAGATTGCTGATGGAGAAGCAGTGAAAGAAAAAATGAGAGTCTGATAGTCACTACTGATGGATTAATTAAAAGAAACATTAGTTGAAATAACAGTTCCATAGAGAATAAAGGATAATAATTATATATATACAAAAAAAGGAAAAAAGAAAAATGAGCACTCTGTAAAGTAAAGCTAGCTAGAAATTTAAAACTCAAAAGAAAGAATGGAGCCGAGGCAAGTTCCATTAATTAATTAATTAATTCTTATGATAAGATTACTTCAATCAAAGGAAAGAGGGCAACTTGGCAAGAGTTTGCTTCTCTTTTGTAGCAGTCACACTTTAGAACAATGGCATGATTGAATTGTTTAAAGCTAGCGGGAGGGAGTGGTAAGTGAGGTACAACGTTAGTGTATAGGCCAGAAGGTGTAAGACAATCACTAGCCCTAAAAGCTTAAGATCGCGTGGAGAGGTAGACCAATAGGGGATACAGACAAACATATGGCTGTGGCTGCACCTGCCTACACTCGGAATACTCTGATACCATGTTAAACAACTACTAGCCTCAAAAGCTTAAGTTACAACTTACCAGAGAAGGGCTTAACAACGTGTATCAAGTTTGAGTCGGGAAAATAACCAAAGGAGATTTTCTTCTCCTTTTGTGATTGTGGGGAAAATTTGTACTGGTGAGATTTTCTTCTCATCTTGTTGGAAAAAAAAAGGCAAGAAGTTGGAGAAGAACAAGGTTTAAGATCGGTACTTGTGCAAAGAAGACCCAGGCAATGCCAATCTCGACTAAACTGCATCAACAAGCTTTTCCTGTACCACGAGTCCATGTAGATCCATAATGACCCCAAATCCCATTGATCATACAATGACATGATGAAGAGATCATTTGAAGATATGATGTCTCTCTGAGTTACTTTGCCAAAAGTGCTGTGGGTTTTCAACTTTTCACTTGGAGTGAAGGCTCTTGCTGCGACTGCAACCAGGAAGCGCTTTTAGGGTTTGTATAAAAGGGACTCTCCCCAGTCCACGGCAACAATATTCTTCATCTCAAACTTAAGTTTGTAGAACTTACATTGGGGTATTGATTTGTTCTTTTAACTGTTACCCTTGCTCCAAGTTATGCAGGGATTGTGATGGGAGGGTCTAACACGCTGGCACATTGGCCGGCATAATTGGGGTTGATCTCAAAAGTAAGCTTCTTGAAGCCGCTAAATCTGCTTACATTCGGATCTTTCAAATCCAAAGAGTTGGAGCGGTGCTCACGATGATTTTCAGCTCACTAGGGTTTTTAGTCATCTCGCTACTGGGGAGATGTTTTTATGAGTTTTTGCTTAACATTTCTGATGGAGAATTGGCTTTGGAAGAATTCGCATTCCATGCGATGATATGTAAATGAAATGAACATATAGAAGTTAAACCTCATTGACTCATTAATCTTTACCATTAATTTTTAAGCACATTTTCATACTGCAAATAAAATTGGATTACTGTTTTCTTATACAAACGGGGTAAATGCTGTGTGTCTAGTCAGAGTTTATGCATCTACTCGCGGATAGTCTTCTATATTTTGCATCCTTGTGTTCTGCGCAACTCTCATTTCTCTTCGCTTCTCATATGCCGTTGAAGCATACAGATAAATAATAATGATGCCAGAATAAAGGGTTGGCTTGAGAGGATTTACAACATGCCGAATGTAGCAAACATAAGGAACCGTCAAGCAAATTAACGTGCAGATGCAACTAAGTACTGCAAATATATATCAATTTCAGTAATAAAAGGCACGCGAGAGGGGCGTGGATAATACAACCAGTGAACCACCACCTCCTAAATTCAACTCTCTCCATTCTACCTTTGCAAATGAGCGCGGAGATGTAGGCGAGTAGAGCCAGAAAAGCCAAAAACATACTAAACATTGCATGCTGGGGCTTTACCGGGGATGAAGCCTGAACACAAGCCACTGAAAAGATATATAGGAAGGCGGTCATGGCTAAACAAAGTTTCCACACCACGGCAGTAGTCATACATAGAGAAGTTAATATTTGGATTTTTTATTTATTTTAAATTTATTGATTTTAGATATTTTTGTGTAAACTTCACGAGACAAAACAGAACAAATAAAGGATCATAAATAGATTCTGGAACTTACGACAATTGGAGATGGAGTTAGCAGTCATGCACCAGTTAGAAGAAGTTAAAGAAGAAGCGCGCTTGCGAGAAGAAGCTCCAGAAGCAGTCGTGTGCCTGCAAGAGTAGGGCCTTTTGCGCTACATTGTTGGGAACCTCCGAGCAACCTTTAGCCGCCATCCTACCAGCCACCTAAATAGCCAACCCAATAGTTGTAGTTAGTTTAGTATTTTTTTATTGTACTAAACTAACTACAGCTATTGTGATTTTTTTTATTGTACATATAATTAAAATTTTTAATTAATATTGTGATTTTTTTTAAACATAATATTGTGATTTAACGTAGCTTTTTAGATTAATATAATTAGAATTAATTAAAATTAAATATTGTTTAAATTACAAATTTTCAAAAAATATATACGCCTTGCTCGAGGAATATATTCGTCGAGCATGTATTTCTTATTTGATTTTTTTTCCTTTAAATTAACTGCTCGACCAATATTTCTTCAGGCTAAATATTTTTAGATATTTTTATTTTCAAAATCTTGACAAAATGGTACTGGGTAAGTTTCATTCGTCACTATTTTTTTCCTTGATTGCATGAAACATTCACAATGATGCATGAACGCAACTTTTACGCATTCCGAACTATAGATTCTGCTTAAATTGTGTTCACATTATTTTATACACGCACTATTTTGTGAATTGATGATTGTAAAAGGAAAATAGTAGGAAAAAGCAAGAAAAATTAGGGGTTTTCTATCCTAAACTTGCATGAGCCACAACTTCTTGCCATTTGAGCTGCGTCGTCAATGAGCCACGGCCTGCAGTTCGTGCCGTTCTACTGAGCCGTCGAGTCTCTAAAGCCAACCTGTTGCACTTTGCCTGACAAATTTTATTATTCGTTGGCCAAACGTTTAAGTGACGGGTTTTGTGTGACAAACTTTGTCCGACAAATGTTATCGGGCAAAATTATAGGCGACGAAAATGTATTTGGCTTGACAAAATTATTTTGTCCGCAAAGGGTTTTTTTTTTTTTCTTTCTTTTTTGTTGTAATGTCATTACTCATGTCAACATGCAAGTTGTAAATATATATGAATCAAAACCCATGTTCTACTTACTAAAAAGAAGTTGAGAAAAGGTATGGAGACAACTATATCGTGGACACAATTGAAGTGATCAAGTTTGAGTAAATGACACATATTTACCCATATATAATTTTTAGACAATTTCAAATGTAGAGATTTCAATCGTAACGAACTGGAATCGCATAGGGTAGCCACACCTAAATCTCCTCCATCAAATCAAACACACGACATGTTGTGAAAATGCGTTTTAATTTCTTGGATTGATTAATGTGAAAATAAAATTGTGAAAGGCCTTTCTCTTTAATGTTTCTAAATTTATGTGAAAATTTGATATTTTGTATAATTTTTTGCTCCCTTGATGTGTTAAATAATATTGTCAATTTATAATTTTTTTTTTGTTTGTGGAGTCAAATTATTGAGACTACAAATCATATACTTGAAACACGCAACAACGTTTATTATATATTGCATCTCATCTATTAAAACGTCATTAAATGATTTTGACAGCAAAAGACTTTGTCTTTAAATGATTCAACACCATGTAAAAAAATTGAAGACTCTTGAAAAGAGTTTGTCGCTATTTTTTTTACTGTTGCATGCTTATGTGATAATTTTGACAACTCATGCTTTAAGGCATCCGATGAAAAAATAAATTTAAAATAATGTGATGTGTGTGGATGGATGGCATTGGTTTGGAATAATAATATACTTAGGATTTAGAATCTCCACTTTCTGCAAAAACCTACTTCCAATTTTACCGGTTTGAAAACGTGAACCAAAGATCGGCGCCGTCAACTACCAGTTTCCCCACTTTTGGTGAGAACCGTCCACAACTGTTATAATCCAACGGCTGCAAAAACACCCCAGCCGCAATTGTTGATCTCCCACACCTGAACTCCCACACCCTCCCTTCCCATCATCCGGTTACCAACCCAAAAGTATCAAACACCATCCCCGCCAGGTGTCACTCTCCCATCTGTCCGTATTTACTACTCCAACCGGGCGGCCCGCGATGACCGGTTGAAAATACACTCGTAGCCGGTTGCCCTCTGTTTTCTTCGTCCATCAGAACTCTTTCAACATCAAAATCCTGCACACATCAAACCAAAAGAATTCAATTAAATAGAAAATAAAAACTTATTTCCCAGTTTTTGAGTTGAAAGCTTTGTGGGTTTTGTGGGCTTATTTGTTCCCATCAATTTCCAATTTCTCTTTCAGGGATCTTTGAAGATTTCGTTTAGCTAGCCAAAACAGTAAGGCAAGTATTTTCCATCTCATAATCTCATCGCCCACCTACTATTTTCTTCAAATTTTATCTTTTTTATGTGTAAAGTTTGAATCTTTATGCTGAGGACTTGTAATCTTTTGTGTGTGATCTTATTAGGGTTTTTGAGTAATTAATTTTGTGAATTTGGGTTTTTGCTGCTTAAGTTTTTTGCTTGGTCTGTGATGGTTTCTGTATTTGGATTTGGTTTCTCTAGTTCTAAATCTGTGAATTATATGAGTTGTATTCTACAAATAATAGCTATGGACTTTATGCTTTACCAAAATAAGAATAGAGTCGTGATTATTATGGGTTTTTCTGTTTTGTTCCCTGAAATTTGATATGGTTGTGGCTGATTTGGTGGTTTGGATTGTGATATGGATTTGTGGGTAGTCCTGGAAATTTCAAAGTTCTTTTCTTTTTAGGGAGTTTATATTTTCCGTACAGTTTAGGCTTGTAGCTTGTGGTTCAATAGGTTAACTGCGCTGTTTGATCTTTTAACTTTTAGTTTAACAAGTTATTGAGAAGTGAGTTGAGAATTTTCGGGTACTTTTCTGCTCAGATATCTGAAGGAACAACACAAAAGAAAGACGCGTAATTGGAGCTGTTGTGTGGTATCTGTTCCTGATATCGAAATTTGTTTGCTTGAGAATAGTACGAAGCTCTTGAAGTTTGAACTACCTGTATGTGGAAAGAGTCCTTGAAAGGGTATACTTGAAGTCTAGTTGGAAAGGATATACTTGAAGTCCAGTTTTTTTAATCCAGGAGTGGATTATGTTTTGGAAGAAAATGGCTGCAGGCACTGATTATCCACATCCGCTTTCCCTGTTGGATGGCAGTTTCAGAAAGGAGAACGTTATTGTTACAAGAGACGAGAAATCAAGTACTTTTGAGAACTTAAAGCAACTGAGCGTTGGCAAACCTCCTCGGCACCTCTCAACTATTAGGTATTGCGTGAGCACTGCCCAGTTGGCTCCTGCTGCTGAAGTGGTGAGATTGATTTCTATCAGCTATAACAATTGCATTTTATTATTCATTTCATATTCAATGGCAAGAAATTTGACGTTGCCTTTTCCCTCCTTGCTTAGGAGTTGGATATTGAGATTGTTAATTCAAAGTCCCCATCAAATAGTAACTCAGCTTTTGTACCTGTTTTTCGCTCTGGAAGCTGCTCTGAGATTGGATCAAAACCATTTATGGAGGATGAGCATATCCGTATAGACAATATACTTGATTATCTAGGTGCAACTGAGAACTTTACTTCTCCAGGAGCATTCTATGGGGTCTGTATTTCAATCATTGAACTATGTGTAAAATTATGATCATAAAGATTAATGCTACTTTCATGTGATTTTTCTGAATATACATCTACCCTGACATGCCATTATGTGTCAATCATTTTGTTCTATTGCAGGTTTTTGATGGCCATGGTGGTACTGATGCAGCTTCTTTTATTAGAGAGAACATTTTAAGGTTTATAGTTGAGGACCCGGATTTTCCCTTCTGTACTAAGAAGGCTATTAAGAGCGCTTTCCTGAATGCTGACCTTGCTTTTGCTGATACCGGTAGTCTTGATAGTTCTTCTGGTACCACTGTACTTACTGCCCTCATTTCTGGAAGGTGAGAGTTATTATTATTCTATTGTGTCTTTTCTCATCTTTTGTTGATAAAGTGATTTTAAATTGTATTGGTTCTGCTAGCGGCTGTATGTTAGTTTTCATATTTGCAATGTGCTTTATCTGCTCCCTCGTTGAAAACTTTCTGATTTGGGGTTGTTAGAAACAATTTTTGAACAATTGCCAACGGATCGATTTTGAAGCTTATATTGAGATGGTTGTACATTATAAGCTATCTTATTGTGCCACGTCCACAAGTAATATTTCATCTTTGCCAACCACATTTCTTGCTGTTACAATGTCATCCATGGTGCTTTCATCCAGGAATGCGCTCATGGCTTTATATTTCATGGCATCAATATAGAGCTTGTAACATGGTAATAAACGTTTTAGTGGGAGGCAGGGGGTCACATTTTAAACACTTCCATTGTGCGATAGATGTCCGGCTATAAAATATAAAGTCATACCAAGGTAAACTTGATAATTTTTTTTCTGTATGAAGAATGTACTGGAGGCTTGTAGGATTTTGACCACAAAGTTCTCTTCAATTACTTGTGTCTTTATAATTGGTATGATCCTGATGTGCATATGATTTCTCCTTTTCAGGACGATGTTGATTGCAAATGCTGGGGATTGCCGAGCTGTGCTGGGAAGAAGAGGTAGGGCAGTGGAGCTTTCCAAAGACCATAAACCCAATTGCGCCTCAGAAAGAATAAGAATTGAGAAACTGGGAGGCGTGGTGTACGATGGCTACCTCAATGGTCAATTATCGGTTGCACGAGCTCTTGGGGACTGGCACATGAAAGGCTCTAAAGGTTCCTTGTGTCCCTTGAGCGCAGAGCCGGAGCTTGAGGAGACGATTCTAAGCGAGGAAGACGAATTCTTGATCCTAGGCTGTGACGGGCTGTGGGATGTGATGAGCAGCCAATGTGCAGTCACAATCGCAAGGAAAGAACTAATGATTCACAATGATCCCGAGAGATGCTCAAGAGAGCTGGTTCGGGAGGCGCTCAAGCGCAACACGTGCGATAACCTGACGGTGGTTGTGGTATGCTTCTCGCCAGATCCACCCCCGTTGCTTGAGATCCCAAAGTTAAAATTCAAGAGGAGTATATCGACGGAAGGCCTGAACCTTCTGCAGGAGGAACTAGATGGTAAATGATGATTAGATTAGATGTTCGATCAATCACAGTTTGAGGATGATATTGAATGATCAGTTTTCTTTTTTCTCTTTTATTTATTTATCCAGAATTGCCATCAAACAGCCAACCATTTCTTGTTTTGATCTGTCTTATGATCCAAAGATTTCTGTTGGCTTTTGATTGAAATTTGTTGTACATAATAATATAGCAATAAATCAGGTTTTTTTTTCTTTCTTTCTTTCTTTCTTTTTCTGGTAACTAATCCACCCCATCTTCTCAAATCATAAAACCCTAAATTCAATTGCAGAAGTTTTAATTTAGAAGGGGAAAAATGAGAAACAAAGGCATCATAAAACAAGTAATATCTGTTTTACTGAAAGATCGCACTCGCACGAAGGAATCAGGAGGCTCTGCTGCTGCTCACTTCTGCTCGGTTAGTAGTACTACGGTACTACTACCGATGATAATAAGAAGAAATTGCCTTTCGACAACGTCGGATCCTTCTTCGGCCCATCGGAACGTGTTATGACGAAGACTGCGCGAGGTGAAGAAGGATTTCATGCCGGAGTTGAAGAAGTTGGCTTCTAGGGTTTTGAATTCCGGTGACAAGGCTAAAGCCAGCGTAAAGAGTCCCGCCCCCTTGAGCACGGCAATGAAGTGTAAAATCATCGAGTCCCGGGTTACTACTTTTTGCAATCGGACGGTGCAGAAATTCCGAAGCCTTCAAAAGGAGGAAAGCCTGAAGAAGTTGGCAAAACCAAACCCTCCTCGACAAAGTCTGAATCTTCTTCGACAATGCAAGGCTTGGAGCAAACAAAGCAAATGTAGCGTAAAACCAAAGCCGGAACAGAAAAAATCTGTCTCAAAACATCCGATCAAATATCGCGTGGAGGGGAGCGTTCAAAGGATGTGATTGGCAAATCCTAACTCTCCTCGGCAAAGTCAGAATCTTGTGCAATAAAGCAAGGCTTGAAGCAAACAAAGCAATCTGTTGAGCCGAAAAGCACAGCAAAACTGATGCCAAAACCGAAAAAATCCATCTCGAAGAACCAGGCCAAAGACTCTGAATGGGGAGCAATCAGTTGCTGTTTCTTCTGTGATCCAGGAGATACTTGGACGCAATCGCAAGCTCCCTAGCCAGATGATGACGGTGATGATGTTGCAATGGTGTTCACGTTTGACGACATTTTGAAGGAAGAGAGGAAGAGTGCAAAAATCGGAGGGAGGAAGACGAAAGAGAGCGGTTGCTGCTCGAACAAGAGGAGAAGCAAGAAGAAAGGTTCAGAGCTGCAAAGAAGCTCAAGATTAAGATCAAAGTTTCCAAAAACTGATGTTGCATTTTTTGTGGGATATTTAATGAGGTTTAAGATATTTGGATTCTAATTAATGAAAGTACTAGTTTCTTACCACGAAATCCCATATATATTTGACTGTTTGAAATTAACAGGAAGAATTCAAATACTAAAAAACTGTTTAAAATTTGCTAATTATGCCAAACTTGTAGACCACGTCACGGGGTTTTTAAGGTATCAAGGATACACCAAGAAAAATCCATGTACAAGGATAAATTGTCGTAGACCTATAACTCTATCGTTGTTGCTCGAAATCTTATAACTCACGAGCATATTCCGGCCCACTTGAGTGAGTACACTTCGGTTATCAGCACTTGACGCGTTGTCGTTTGGCCGAACTATGGTCACATTCTTTATCTATTTTCCCATTCTCATCAGCGCTGTCGTTCTTTCGCTTACTGTCTTCACACGTGAAGGTCCAACCGAGAAACTGAGACTCGGAGTCTGAGAACAAAGATGTCGGAGCTGCTTTGTAGTATGCTAGTGGAGCCGACTTTATCCTTCGTCTCACCTGCAATATAGTCAGTGCAGTGAATTAAGATGCCTGGAGATGAAACCATCAAATTAATTGGACAAGGCATATCTAACAGTAGCTTTCTACAATTTATGTTCTTCGGCTGCAAGTACCGGTTTCCACTACTTTTTTCCATGTGAGGATAAATTCCGAGAATGCATAAAGTCTAATATACTCGAGGAATTCCGAGACAAGACAACAATACCTGCTCTCCAAATATCGTCGCATATGAACCTGAGCTAAAATCTCCAACAGATATTTCAGTGGTTTTGGCTCTGACTGTCAAATCATTCTCGAGTGACAAAACAAACCTAAGAGCAAAGGAAAATATATCAGGAAAAGGTGAAAGATATAAAGGACCGTATAGTAATCGCCTGATCAGGACTCGAGCATGAAACCTTGAAACAGCAGGGCAGTAGTGGTGACGGAGGGTATCAATCTCCCAAAGTGAGCTTCCTGTTTAAAAAGATATCTCATGAATATGTAAAAGTTACATGAAATGCAAAAGATTTGGAAATTAGGGGGGAAGTAAAATACTTACTCATGGCATTTGATTTCATAGGATCACTTTGTTCATTATCAAAAGGATCAATGCCTGATTTTTTTATTGACTTATCTGCCGAACCAGTTCCAGTGCTATCAGCAGCCCTCTGTTCTGCTTCTGGATCATCTTTCACAGTTTCACCACCACCTCCCTGCACGAACATACAAAGAAACATCCACGAATTCAGGCCAAGAGGATAGCAAATTCATTGACAAAGAAACAATTAAAGATTGTCTTCATACCCGATTCACCAAGCAATTGATTGAAGGATGTCTCCGTAGAAGATTATGAACCAGCGCAATAATAACTAATGCTCCAGACGGAGGAACTGAGATTGACAGCCTACTCAATTTCTTGGCAAAAGCAGCAGCCAAATATGCAGGAAGAAGTGGTGATTTTAAGCAAGCATCTACAAGCTACAAATAAAATAGCACGATCATAAATTAACCAATTAGTTCAATCTAAATATTACCAATTAGTCCTATATGGCTTGTGTATAGAAGTATAAACTGTTACTTCAGTAAGATTAGTATTACCTGAAAAAACTTTGATCGATGCTTTGCCATAAAAATAGAGGGAACCATTAATGCATAAAGTTTCTCATAAAAGTTGGGGTACTCTAAACCATGTTGCGTCATGAGGATAAAGAGACTGCTAAGAGCCATGACACTAATAACACCACCAATGTCATATGATCGAGTTAAGAAGTCACTGCACATTGTCAATATATGTCATATGAGCTTATAGAAAAGGCACTGCATGTTTTGTCAAGAAATTCAATACACTCAAAGTCACAAAGAACAAACTGAAAACCATAAATAAAATATGTTCAGGAATTTTACCATAACAAGACGGGCTTGGCTAGAAAAGGAATGACTGCCTGATGGAGAGTGGCAAGAACCTGAGAATCAAAACATAGCCCAGTCAGGGAATTATAAAGTAGAAAACTATATATAAATGCAAGGTAAACAGAATGAACAGACAGGCACTAGATGAAAACAACATTTAGTCTTTTTTTCCTGTTATAAGAAACTGAAATTTCATAATAAAGAGAGTACAAAACAAGATGGATAAAAGATCCATCATACAAAACGAAAATCAAGAACAGCGAGGGGAACCAACTAGACCCCTGAAGCCAAACAAGACCAAACTAAACCCACCCTTGAGACAAAGAAAGGGGGGCGAATCCAATAGATCAAGCCAGGGCGAACATCCTTAAATGATTAGATATGGAGCCCACATAAAGCAAAAAAAGCTGACTCTATCTCAACTCGTAAATTGCAATTTTGAAGGATTCTACCTTTGTTGGCCCATTCTAACCATCTTAGTTATCAAAATAACACTAAAAGAAACAAAAATTCTGTGTTTATATGATAAGATTTTGTCAAAGAGACAAAAGGGGACGAAGGTCACAAAACCAAAGCGCATGAAGTACAGTACCACACATCAGGCACTGCTTCTACATATATACTAGAACAGCATTCCATATAATGGAAACAAGTATAGTCCAAATAAAGTGTATGGCTAGTAAAAGACATTCAAATTAGGACTTGGTGTTGAGCTATGAAGAAAGGGAGAGAATTCATCACGTTATGGGTAGTGGGTATGAGTCTTACCTCCTTGTACACATCAATTGGAAGTGGTAACCTTAGAAATGATAACCATGCTTTAGTAAATTTCAATTTCATCTTTTTGGCAATATTGTCTGCAGACAACACCTGAAGACATTGTGAATCCATAAGGAATGTGGACCTTTAATCTCATAAGCAAAATAAAGAGGGAAATCTAGTGAATGAATACACAAAATTTTGATAGTTGCATTGACACATCTACATTACCTTATCCTTCTGCTTCTCAGTCTTGTGCTGTTTACCATCTGCCTTCATCTTCCCAGCAAGCTCTTTGTATTCATCTTTAGACAAAAAAAAAAAAAAATATATCAATAAACAAAAAAACTTAAAAGCTCAAATGATCACAAAATTAAAAGATGTTATACAATAGGAAATAGGGACGAAGGTGCTTATACTTATCACTGATCACCATATTAACTAGTCTGAAATTGAGACGTGAGGCATGAGGTACTCACAGCCCTTGGTTTATGTAGAGAATACTTAAACATACAGGAAAACCATACGCACACATTCACATAGATTACTGTGAACTTGGGTAGGTGAAACTATGAGAATCGTATACTAGAGCAACCAATTTGAAGCAGAATTGGCAGTGTAAATTGCCAGAACTTAAAGAGACTTTTCTCTCATGCCATGGTTAGATCATAGAAGCATACAAAAAATAGAAAAGAAAGATAACACTTCTTTCTAATGTTTATGGAATTATTCATGTATTACTCACTCTTTCAACTAATTATAATACTGTCCAATGAACTGGAAAAGAGGATTATTTTTCAGCATCTTTACATTTCATTAAGTTAAAACAAAAGGTTGGGCCATAATCATGTTTGAGGCCATAGCAAGGATTGACTAACTGATGCATACTCTATTTTCCCTTTTGGTAGGTGACTAACTTATCCATTATAATATTAATAATAATATCTTTCACCAAGATAAGTATTAAAAAGAAAGTAAAGTATGAGTTTAACTGTTTAATCACCGAGGGCGAATGCAGAGAACACTAACCTGATCCACTCCACATCTCATGATCAGTTTTTTCAACTGAGCTTTCCAGAGAGGGTATGTGTGATATCAAATAATGAATCTTGTGAATTAATTGATCCATGCTGCAAGTAAATGATTTTAGCAGTCAAAAGCTAACCAGTTAAAGCATCAACACACTAAAGAATCTAACACCTATGCATTATAAACTAGAATTCATTGACTTGATCAAAAAATTAAAGAAGAGCACAGATGAAAATGGACTTTGAGTCAAAGAAGAATCCAATATTACGGAGAGGCATACAAGGATCTCAGTAACTTAAAAGTAAAATGTTTAATTCCAAGAAATCTTGATGTGAAACAAAACATCTATAGTGTCAACAATCTGCATATGGCGAATGTAACAATAAAAATCTACAGTTATTATTACCGAAGAACTTCACCACTTGGCATTTCCTCCGACTTAATCCGAGCACAGAAGGAAACGTTCTATATTAGGGTTATGTACATCTCTTAACAAGAGAAATTCAATGAGAGAATAAAAGAATCGAAATTTCCTATGTGATAACGTTGTGGACAATACTAACCTTTCTCTGGGATGCTCCCCATCATTGCCGTCTTTCTTCACGTTTTTGTCCTCTAAGGGAGAGATAGAAACAAAGTTAATACTAACACCACCACCATTCGAAAAGATGAAAAAAATGAAAAGCCAAACTTTTTGCAAGAACCACATGACCATGTACCAGAAATGCCATTTGCATCCAGAATTTTAGCAAGCTTTTCCAAGCTAATGTAGGTAAAATAACTGCAAAAAATAGATGCAACAATTACAACACTTTTTAAGTCGCCAGTAACACAACTTTCCTCAATAAAATTACTAAAATTAATGGAATGTGACCTCACCGGACATCGATATACTTGAAATACTTGGATGAGAGCAAGTCTAACAACAAATTAACTGGTTCTGTAGTGTAAACCTATGGATGACAACAGAAAATTATAACTTACTAATTACAAGAGAGAAACATGAAAAATAAAACTCAAATTAAGCTTTTGGAGAATCAACAAAACTTACAATACTACGAAGCAGCCTATGGTACATTGCAGAGTGAAACTTTCCGCCATTTCCGAACTTCACAAACTCCATTATCGTGTCCAACACCACCTCCTAATCACATCACCAGCAAACCGAATTAAAAAATTGAATTCAAAATTACATAAAGACATAAGAGAAAAGAGAAAAGAACTGAAATCCAAAAAATGGAAAAGCGACCTTGAGAGTTTCGTCAGATTGCGGCGAAAGCAGGACTTCGACGAGGGCCTCAACGAGCTCGTCGAACTTGGAGCGGAGCCAGGTGCGGTATATGAAGTCGGGGTCGTCGTGGGAGCCATCGGCGGCGGAAGGCTTGGAGGAGGAGGGAGGTAGGTCGGGAAGGAGAGGGGTAAAGAAGGACTGGAGAGAAAGGAGGGACTCGACGACGAACTGAGGCGGCGAGGCCGGGGAGACGAAGGAGAGGAGCTTAGGGAGGTTGTTGATGTGGGCCCGGGACGAGAGGAGCTGGTTCCCTAGTGTTTTTAGGTCGGAAAGCTTGGTGCTTTTTTGCTTCTGGTTCTGCTTCTTGGAGAGGATGGAGGCCATGGCTGCTTCTGGTAAAAGCTCGGCGGGAACGGGAACTGAAAGGGAGAGTGAGCAGAAGGGTTTAGGTTTTAAGGTACGAGACGACTTCAATTCAATGAGAACGACATGTCGTAATAGGTTGGTATAAATATAAACTTTTTCTTCTTCCGAAAAAACATAAATAATTAACAAGTCCTACAGAGTTCACTTTTAAAAAAATAGGATTAGCCGGTGGATTCGTCATAGCAGTCCATCTTTTTGGTGCCGGGAAGATTTACAGAGGTATTTCAGCTTTTCTTGGCCACCATCGTGTGATTCACTGGCGTCAGGAATTGAACCCAAAATGTGCCGTATAGAATACAAGTATGAAATTCGTCTCCAATCACTAGACCACCCATTGTGTATAACAAAGTCCTCTAAAGTTAGTACCTTCCAATTTGCAGTAGCTTTCATGAGGCGTTGTTTCGAAAGGAAATTTCACACAGAGGTGCCTCGAATGCGGATAATCTCTACAAGCAACCTGCCTCTCTCACCAACAACAGCAATATCATCGGACGCCATGGATAATTTGGATAACTGAGTCACCGGCTCAGATGGGTCGAAATCTAAGACGAAACAGTCCTCCACATTTTCCAATTGTTTAACATCGGCATTGCTTGTGGCAAAAGGAACGTTGGAACTTGGAACAAGACGAAGATGGAGTTTTCTTGATTGTTGCCACTCTTTTTTTTTCTTATTTCTGTCATCATCCTCCCAAGTCGCTTATGATTGTGTACTAATGTTTCCTTAATGACATTGTTTTTAACCTGATTATGGTCAAGAATGGTTTTTCATCCAGTACTTCTAGCAAGGAGGAATACCAAGTCTCTGAATTTAAAAGGCAAGAAGCCGGCCTCTTTATCTCCGGCATGAAAGCTTTCATCTCTTCGTTCAATCTTTATGACATGACAGACTTCCAGGAGCCAAAGTTGGATCCAAAGTTGTCGAAAGGAAGTTTCTTGTTATCGTTACTGCCCCAGCAGAACCTTCTAATTTCTTCATGTTAGGTTCTCGAATGGTCTCTTTTGTTTGATGCCTCAGCTGGATAAAAAATTGCTTTACGTCGGCAGCAACCGCTCTCTTTCATCTTCCTCCCTTGCGATTTTCGCACTCTTCCTCTCTTCCTAAAGAATGTCTTCAAACGTGGACACCATCGCACGATCATTTCCATCATCATCCTCCCTAGGGTGTTTGCTGTAATTACGCCCAAATATCTCCTGGATCACAGAAGACACATCAACTGATTGCTCCTCCTTCACACGGTCCTTGACCTGATTCGTCGAGATAGACTTTTTCGGTTTTGGCGTCAGTTTTGCTGTGCATTTCAGCTCAACAGATTACTTAGTTTGCTTCAAGCCTTGCTTTGTTGAACAAGATTATGACTTTGCCAAGAAGGCTTTGCCAATCACGGCCTCTGGACGCTCCTCCACGCGATATTTGATTTTATTTTTTAGGACAGATTTCTTCTGTTTCGGTATTGGTTTCGTGCCGCAGTGCTTGGTTGAAGAGGATTCAGACATTGCCGAGGAGGATTTACTTTTGCCAACTTTTTCAGGCTCTCCTTTAGAAGGCTTTGGAATATCTGCACCATCCGATTGTAAAAAGGAGTAATCCCGGGACTCCTTGATGATTTACACTTCAATGCCTTGCTCAAGGGAGCAGACTCTTTATGCCGGTTTTAGCCCTGACGTCGGAATTCAAAACCCTAGACGCCAACCTTTTCAACTCAGGCACGAAATCCTTCCTCTTCGTGCAATCTATTTGCCATAACATTTTCTGATGGCCCGAAGAAGGATCCAAAGTTGTCGAAAGGCAATTTCTTCTTGTTATCATCAGCAATACTACTAACCGAGCACCCTTAAGCAGCATCAGAGCCTCTTGATTTCTTCATGCGAATGCGATCTTTCAGTTGTTGCCTCAGTCGTGCCTTGGCAGGACGCATAACTAGAGCAGCCATCTTTACTGATCCCAAAGTTGTAGAACTCTAACTTGGAAACCCTAACTTGCTTTCTAAGCAACTACTACTTGACAGAGTGATCGAACGCGGAAAGAGAATGAATCGGAAATGCTAGCTTGTGATGTAATTAATGGAAGGGGAAAGTCCGTATTTACAGTTGAGGCTTTGGATTGGAGGTGCTTTCATTTTTCCAAAGGTACACAAGTTTGCTAAAATTAAACAAATAATAATTTTAACAAAGAAATAAAAAGTAATGTTTTGGAATTCTGTATGCTACGTACATTCTGTCAAAATATCATACATGAAGGATTAGGATTACAATCTTCTTTCAGAAGGGAACGGGATCTGTTAAGGAAACAAAAATGTTAAAAACTTTCAACACTTAATAAAGATTGGACACTACCACCTAAAGACTAACTGAATATGGAGACTGCTACTCGTTGAATGTGGTAACCCGGTAAAGTTTCCGAACAACTCAAATTACAGGAGAGTGAAGACATAGCTGGCTGCAGAGCTCGAATCACGAAAAACGCACCTGGCTCTCATCTAGGTTTGGTTAGCATTGGTTATCGATTTTTGTATGAGTTGCACTTGTGATTCAAGAACATATGTTTAGCATGAACTCAAGATCTTGAACTTCGGAAGCAATGTTTTCTCCTTATGAACACTGTCCAGCAAAGAAGAGAAGAAAAAACTCAGATCCTATTAATTTTTGAAACTTCAAAACTTTGAGCAGAAAATGGCGGCAATTTGAACCATATGAACCTCAACTTTGCATCAAGAATCATCAACTCCGAGCTGCTTGAGAGAATCTGGACCAACAAGGAATATACGTTGTGGGATATGGTACCGGAAAACAACTATTCCCTTATATGCTGTCCGTGGTACACCATCCTGAAAAACAAAGGAAACACAAACAATCAACTCCAGATTGATAATTTAACAACTGGGGTTTAAAGAGGCATTTAGTGCATTTTATTTCCAGAGCTACTTGCATACTTAATGGAGACAGGACTTATCGAATCGAAGATTCTCCAGGCATAAATTCAAATGCATTATTTCTAATTTCAATGATAACTGAAGGAAAGTTGCACAATAAAAAAAAGAAAAATGACCTTCCACTCTTCAAAAATACCAAACTGGCGAGCAATGTATTCGAAGTCTGGCTGGTCGTTGTACCGTATACGAACATCACCACCAATGTTGCGTGCCTTTAGTACAAGATCAGATCCACGGATACGTTTAGCTTTTTTCACAATGTCAGCAAAGTGTTTTATATACTTGTCCTGCACAACAGGTAGAAAAATGTATTGATTATAGATGTAAAGAAAGAGCATTCCAACCAATGTATTAAAGCATCCATTACCTCCATCAGGTAGCTCAAATCCATTGATTTCCAGTCAACCTTTAGAAGCAAAAGGTAGAAAAGAGTAATTCAATATGAAAATGTTGAATAATGATAAGGACAAGCTTAGAGTAGAGGAATGATACAGAAGAGAGATTGGTAATTACCGGGACATCATTCAGCTTGATTGGCTCAAGATATTGTTTGAAAAACTGTCCCAGACTAGAACCCTGCATTACAAGACATGAGAAATTTGACAATCCTACGAGGAAAGGGGAGGGGTTGTTTGTTTTTTTTTTTTTTTTTGGGGGGGGGTGGAACTATTTTAAAGCCATTGTACTCGACAATATCACTTAGTTTAAGTTAATCACAATGCAAAACTACTATATAGGGATTAAATAAAGAAGTTATATACGGCAATAAAAAGATGGGAGAAGAAACAAAGAACCATTTTAACTCAGAATATGAAAGTTGTTCCTCTAACATTGTTTACATTTTCAAAGAACAAAGGACCATATAACTCCGAACTTTATGAAATATATTCCTCTAACAAGTTCGCAGTTTCAACGAACAAAGAACCACTTTAAGATAAGACTTCCTGACTTCCGGGATAGATATTAAATAAAGTCAGTGCAGAAGAAATCAATACACTAAATCACTGAATTGTTCGAAAAGTAAAGGTGTGACTGCTTGCACTATATAACGCGTAAGGTTGGGAGGCAATCAACAAGAAAAAGTAAGAATACATACATGTTCTCCAAAATTATATGTTCTGCACACTTCTGGCCGAATAAATTGTCGACCTTTATGATTCTCTT
>JAOTRO020000005.1:5540658-5554227 GCA_028566515.2 Pyracantha coccinea | reverse complement strand
ACGCGCAATTTTGTAGTATGCAATCAACTCCCCAGGTCTTTCAGCATGAACTGGTTCATAATCCAAATGCTGCAATTTATTGAAGTCAGAGTTGATGGCTATCCTGATGCGTTTCCCGCATCAAGGATATACAGTTTGATTATAAATGTACAACTTACTTGCATATAGGTAAGCTGATCGTAGCTCAAAGCCTTTTGTTTGACAGCTGGATGCGATCCGTCCTATGAAAAATGAAGTTACCATGTTGAGCTATTGATTCTCTACAACATAACTTCTAAAGAACAAGAAGTGTCAATGACACCCATAATGTTTTACCAAAAATAAGCACATGATACCTGGGAGACAAATAGAGGAAACTTTGAGGCAACAGAACTCTGATATCTGGATAATTGGATAATTAGGCCAATGACTCAGTAAAAATTTAATAACTATGCTGGGTGGTGTATGTATGAAACTTACTTTTTATGTGACAAGAACATGAAACTTACTTTAAAACAGACTTCACAGTCCTTTCCAGATAATCAGCACGATTGCATGCCATAATTACAACTGCTGCCACTGGCACTTGGTTTTTATCAATCAGCCGCCCTAGGCCCTTCCCTGAAAATAAAAGGTGACAAAATAATAATCCTAAGTTCGTTGGAGTGTGTTATGGCAAAAAAATAACTACTGAAAAGAGAAAGGGGATTCAATCTAAAAGTTTAATTAATATAACTAGTTAAATTGGTTGAAGGGACTATTATAATAAATAACTATTTGTATTTATATTTGAAGAAGAAAACACATGGGCTTCAAATGATTTGTTGTCTATAGTTATATGAAATCCATTTCAAATACATTCATCTAGCCTAATTCTGGTTTACAAAAAGGATTTTATATTACTATATAGTATCATCGATGAATCACCGAAACCCACATATTTTCTTCTTCTAATTGACTAATACTATATACATGGCATGAAAGCACACAGGATATCTTACAAGACTAGAAAATAAGTAAATGGACGTGCTTCTTTATGCCACTATAAGAAAAGGATTTTTTCTAATAACCACATACTTTCAAGTTCTTGAACTAGGACCTTCAGTTGTCCACACTCTTGCTCTAGCCGTTGCTTTTCTTCTACAATTGCAGCAGTCTAATGTCAGAATTGAAAAAAACAGAACAAAAAAAGTATGTCATCACTTTTTTTTATAGAAAACCAGAATCTTACAGAAAAAAAAAATATACGGACAAGAATTTCATCAAAACCAACCGACTACCAAAGAGTAACAAAAGTACTATACAATCAACACAATAACCAGATCTGATCCAGATAAATTACAGTAGAATGGGTATCTGTAGTATGCTTTGGCAAAGAAGCCACAAAAGGAATAAGCACCTCCAGAAACCATGTTGCTACCTTAAGATATATGATGGTAAAGCCAAATCAAAACTAAATTTTGGAAAATGACGCAGACACTAGACTAGCAAAAATTACAATAATATGCACAGCATAGCTGATAAGTTTAAAGCATACTCATTAGTACAGGACTAAAGAAAGGATAATCATCGTGCACCATATAGTGTAAAAACAAACATCTAAAAGAGTCATGTGCTAGAAATATATCACACCGTCTAGGGAAACAATTTTTCCTTGTTGCAAGCTTATTTGATCAATAAATGTCCTCAACTGAGATGTACAATGGTTCTCTGACTCTATCTGCAAAACGAAAACAGATGTCATTCAAGATAAAGTAACCAACTTTTTACTGTAGAAGCTTCAAACGCATAAATACGCCTTATGGTTCCCGAAATACAAGCATGACCCATCTTGCTGGTCTCAAAGTAACATTAACAAAGAGACATAAAGAATATTAACATCGAAAATTACTCAATACAGATGTGAAATTATGTAAAAATTGCTTCTTTTGCTCAATTTCTTTAAGCAGGCAACAAACCAATAACATTAATTGATCCTACTAAACAATGTGCACCTAAATTCACATTTCTCATCAAATGAATAAATAAAAAGAGTTCAAACTGCAGACGAATTTTTCATGAACTACTCTGATACAATAACAGACTCATAATTTCTACACACCGCATCCGCGAGGCGATCAGCATACTGCGATTGCGTAGCGAAAAGCCGCATCTGCAAGCAAACAGACACACACAAACACAAACAGAAGAAAATTTAGCAGTCATTTCTTTCAGCTACTGCAGCAACAACTCCACATACATTTCAATACCATATATTCGTGTGAGAATCAGGGTTTTGGGGTGCCCACCTGAATATAGATGAACGCCGCCGCTGCTAGAAACAGGAGGAACCGAAAATCGCAGAGAATTTTCTTCATTTTGTTTAAATTTGGTGCGAAAACAAATTACGGGAGCTTCCGATCTCATATGAATTTGAATCGGATGGAATTATAAAGATCAAGGATTGCAGAGAATTTTCTTCATTGTTTTGGTGTTTGGTGAATTTTGATCGCGTGTAATTTTATGGCAGTCAAGTCAAGTTTCATGACTTGCTAACCTGCGCCGGCTGTTCTTGCTCGAAGCACAGTGACGACAGTGTCCCATTTTTCCCTTGTTGGGACCAGAAATGTGAAATGGGCTTTCTGGGCTGAAAGGAAGGAATGAAATGGGCTTTGGGTTTAACATAGGCCCGATAGGTTCCATTTTTCATTTGCTTTTCTAAAGAGATCGTGAACAAAAGCTGCAATTGCATAGAGGACAAGAATTCCAACATTATCTACACCAAAGTTGGCTAAACAATCAACCACCTGATTACCTTCAGGATATATATGAGAAGCTTGAATCCTCATGGAAGAGAGATTGGTACAATTGTTGGACCAATCAACCTATAAACGCCAAAGCACTGCCAAAGTAGAATCACACTCAATCCAAAAAGAATGTCAACTCTTTTCCTCATTGATACTAACAACATGAATAGTATCCTTAAGCTCCGACTGCAATCCAGTAACAATATTGAAAGAACCCACAAAACACCCTAGAAAACGACCCAAATGGTCTCGGGAAAAAGCACTAAATTTAGCATTGCAAGATGCCAAGAGCCACAAACCTAACCATAGGTATTTACTTTGACTTCAAATGCACAAGGAGAACGCCAAACAACCTCATGGATTTGGGTCACCCTATATGGCCTATCATGCACTCCAAGCGCTCGGAGAGTGCAAAGCTCGTCAACGAAGATTCAAAAACCTGACTACACAAAGAACACATTGAAGCAAATGAAAACCTGTGACGAGGCAATAAGTCATGAGTTAAAAGCTTTCTATCAAGAAATCACCATAAAATAATAGAGTTACACGGATGAAAATATTGACGCCAAACCCATCTATCCCAAGCAACAACTAATTTTTTACTTGGCTTAAAATCATAAGCCATGGATAAGGTGCACTATCAGAAGAAGGCAACCAAATTAATTTATCATCCATCCATTCATGACAAAAGAGGCTTAATTTCTGAAATTTCTGACCAGATAGCAATAAGAGTAGCAGTTAAATCAACAAGGCAACACCTTGCACGAAAAAAAAGAAGAGGAAATACAATACATAAGAAAGAACTTTGAAATGCCTCAAATGTATTACTCAAATCAAATGTTTGAGATCATAATTGCACTATAGTGCATTGCTAGTATTTGACTTGCCTTTGTAATCGAATTTTATTTTGTAGATCATAATCGCAAAGACTTAGTAGATGATACAAAAAGAAATATTAGGCGTCGATGTTAACTCATATCTTAATCTAAGAAGAACAAATTATCTCTAGTTAATATGTAATATTTGTTTCATGCGAATTATTCTTTAACAGTAAAAAAAATAAGTGAAACCGTGACAAATTTAAGGCAAACATAATGTCATATGGGTAGGGGGATTTCTATTTCTAAAATCCCCTAATTAGAAGTTGTGTTTATTAAGGATTGGTCACATAGTTATTATTCATTTTCTTGCTTAATCAAGTTAAATGAAATATATTTCCATCCGTAACTCCCCTCCCATATTTTCCTTCCCTAATCTTTTGGCAACTTCCAAACGTATAAATCTCTCAAAACTCTCCCCCCAGGGCCCCACCACACCATCTCCCTCGACTTTTGTTATTGATCTTGATCTTTTGTTAATTCAGGGTCGAGAATCAAAACAGAGATCAGACCATGGGTGGCGACAAGGAGGCAATCTCCTCGTCCCAGCGTCTCAGGCAGCCGCCCCCGTCGGAGAACACGCCGCTGATCGGCGACCCCAAGCCGCTGTCGTCCCAATCCAAGACCTTCGCCAACGTCTTCATCGCCGTCGTCGGAGCGGGCGTTCTTGGCCTCCCGTATTCCTTCAAGCGTACCGGGTGGCTCATGAGCCTCCTCACGCTCCTCCTCGTTGCGTTCCTCACCCACCATTGCATGATGCTGATCGTTTATACCAGAAGAAAGCTCGAGTCTTCCAATGGGTTCACAAAGATCCCGTCTTTTGGGGATTTGGGTTTCGCAGTCTGCGGCGTTTGGGGGCGCTTGCTGGTTGATGTTCTGATCATTCTCGCTCAGGCCGGGTTCTGTGTGGGGTATCTCATTTTCATTGGTAATACTTTAGCACATTTGCTCAATGCACCCACAGCATCCGATTTGACACCCCAGATTTTGGGATTGGCACCCAAAAGCTTCTACATTTGGGGGTGTTTTCCCTTCCAATTGGGGTTGAATTCGATCGCAACACTGACCCATTTGGCCCCGTTGAGTATTTTTGCTGATGTGATTGATCTCGGAGCAATGGGGATTGTGATGGTGGAGGATGTGGTGGTTATATTGGAAAAAAATGCCGGAAGTGAAGGCATTTGGAGACCTTTCTCTGTTCTTTTACGGGCTTGGCGTGGCGGTGTACTCCTTCGAAGGGGTTGGGATGGTTCTGCCATTGGAGTCGGAGGCGAAAGACAAGGACAAGTTTGGGAAGGTTCTGGCTTGGACAATGACATTCATTTCTCTGATGTATGGAAGCTTTGGAGCTCTTGGTTATTTTGCATTTGGGGACCAAACCAAGGATATGATCACGGCTAATTACGGTGCAGGATTGATTAGTACCCTGGTGAAGCTTGGCCTTGTGGTGAATCTGTTCTTCACATTGCCTATAATGATGAACCCGGTGTATGAGATTGTCGAAAGGCGGTTTTGGGGAGGGAGTTATTGCTTGTGGATGAGATGGGTGCTGGTTTTGGCAGTGATCTTGGTGGCATTGTTGGTCCCCAATTTCGCAGATTTCATGTCGTTGGTGGGAAGTGGTGTGTGCTGTGCATTAGGGTTTGTGGTGCCGACTTTGTTTCATCTGATTGTGTTCAAGAGTGAGATGGGGTGGGGGCAATGGTGCTCTGATGTGAGCATTTTGGTGTTGGGAGTTGTTCTTGCGGTTTCAGGAACTTGGTCTGCTCTCCAGGAGATATTTGCTGCCAAAGTATAGGAGGGTTATGTGAGTTGATTTGTTTTTTGATTAGTATAGATTGAGTGATTTTATCTGTATGACTAAAAGATTTGTCATCACAGTTTCATTGCTTCATTATTCAAAATCTGTAAAGATCTGATTTTGAAGAATTTTACCACAATTTAATGAAGGGCTTGCATTGTCATTTGTCACGCAAAATGTTGAGTTTTTGGCTTAAGATATGGATTTGGTATTTGGGAGCTTTTTCTGGTTTTGGCATGGTTTGTTTGATTTGCTGTTTATGAATTCTCATGATTCTTCAGTTGCGTGTGCTTTCGCTGGTAAAGCTTCTTAAACATAGAATGCATCTTGCAGAAAGAAAAATTGAAGTGACTTGTTTGAGAACGAACGGGATAGAAACTAGAAAGAGAGAATTAAAATGCCAACTCTGCCGAGGTTTGTTGTGCTGAAATCAAACCACAACAAATATTTGCGCTACATACATGAAGAAAACAAGAAGGTGAGACCCTGATACCCTCATTTGCTTAACCTCATTACGAGATTAAGAGTTGAGTGGAACCATGAGTAAGAGCATACCTGCAAGCATCAAACAAGCTTCTCAGCTGTCTCGCTTTCTCTTAGTGAATTGCAAGAGGCTTCGATCTCTACCAGAGCTTCCAGTGTTGCAACTCCTTGAAGCGGATGGCTGCACATCACTGAAGTCTGTCAAGTTTAAGGACTACACTCATAGAAGGGTGGGATAAATATGAACATTTTCGAGGGGAATTTAACTTTTATAATTGTCGAGCATTGGATTGGAATGAAAGGAGCAACATAATGGCTGATGCACAGCTTAGACTTATGCAAGTGGCAACTGCGTCATTGGATTGGAGTCTCCCTCTTTCTCTCCCTTTCTCTCGTGCGCGCGCACACATGCACATGCACTTCTGTTGGAGTACGCAGCTGCTATGTTCTCACAAGTAGGAATATAATGATGTTCATCAGTGTGACAGGAAAAGTACTCTTATGGGCCTTTAGTTACCATCATATGTCAGGGATATGAAATTCCAAATTGGTTCAGCTATCGGAATGAGGGATCTTCCATAAAAGTCAAGCTTCATCGCTATTGGTTTTGAACAGGTTTCAAAACCTCTCCTTTTCATTGTTGTTGCATTCCACCGACATATGGATTCCAGGTTAGGAGTCAAGTTCAATTTCACAATGAATAATGCCAAAATGCGTGAAATAAGTTGTTCTTACAAATTTCCATATGATGAAAGTTAGTATGATATCAATCCACATCATGGACATGTGTGGTATAATGGCTTTGAACTTGAAGAGGGAGCGAAATGCTCACAGATTTTTATAAACGTGTCACTGCTGCGTCCGTTCACTTCTTCCCTCTCGATAATTCCAGCCAACCTGTTTCTTGTGATGGAGGAAAAGTGTGGTGTCTGCCTGTTGCACAGCGAAGATGCTGCGAAATTTAAATTTGATGTCGTGTCAAGGGAATTAGAAGCTTAAGAATACATGGGAACACGAGTCAGAAGCATTATGAGCCTAAAGCCAGTAGAAGTGATGAGCGTGAAGAATCAAGTGACGAGTCCGACGTCAGTGGAATTGCCGAAATGCTGTGAAATTAAAAATGATCTCAAGTTCTGGAAAGAACAAGTGGAAGAAGATATGGAACAGAAAATGTACCCACTTTTTAATCTAAAATGTACCAGTTTTTTTCATATAAAAAGTACCCAATTTTCTTTTATAGTAAATGTACATATTTGTTATGCTCTGTTATTGCATACGACCTATATCTTCTGATTCCACTTTTGAGGTTGAAAGTTCATTTCAATTTCAAAAGTAATTGTGGTGAACGCCGTGAAATCAGTAATCCCTTCATTTTTCCGTCTGAATATGAAGAAGGGTGTGAACGCATTCATTTTCAATCCATATCACATGCATGTGTGGTATAATGCCTTTGAACTTGATGAGGAAGCGAAATGCTTCACTAATTTTTACAAACTTGTCACCAAGGCCTCTGTTCACTTCGTTTGCCCACTGAATACTTTTGATGAACTCCTTTGGTACGTGTAGGTCAAAAAGTGTGGCATACACCTGTTGAACGCTGAAGATGCTGAGAAATTATAATTCAGTGTCATTTCGCAGAAGCAGTAATAATAGGAGATCATGAAGGAGAAGGAGAGTGATGAGTATGTACTTATGAAGCCATGTAAAATTGTCAATTGAATTCGACCTTGATACAACCAATGTAAGGTATGTTTCTTTTCTTTTCGAGAAATGCTCTAACTTGGCTATCACTATACCGCTTTAGCAACCAACTCCAACTTATCTCTTTCTATTCGATAATACTGCTATTCCCTTCACTTTGAACAATAATAAGCTGTCTGTAGTTCAACGGAAAAGTTTAATCTCTCTCTCTCTCTCTCAAAAGGGCAACTTGGCAGAAGTGAGGACCTTTTACTTCTCCGACTTTGAAGAAGACTAGGAGGAGAGGAGGTGCGAGACTTCTGCAAGCAGTTGAACTGGTCATGGTCCATGTATGAGGGTTCTGGGTACATCTGATAGGAGGAGGAGGAGGAGATGTAGGCTTGGCTGGTTGCTGACTTTATTACTTGCTGTAAAAGTTAAACCTACAACACCATAAGTCTGGACTTGTTGCACTATTTTTGTATCTTCTTGGGTCCCATGGATATTGATATTAATCAGACAACTTGATAAGGATTCCATTTGAATGGCGTGAATGCTTTCAAAGTTTGAATGTATATTTTCTTCAGAGGAAGGGTTTGGGCAACTTCCGTTCTACTTCTCTATTTTTTCATGTCTACCGTTGAATTTTCTGGAGTACGTGTTTGTAACTAATTTGTGCAAATGGTCAATGTCAGCTCAAGTCAACTACTACCATTGGTGAAGTAAAATCTGCTCTGGTTCTATTCTATCCCGTTCATCTCAAATATCAGATGTTCTTTTGTCTATCTATAACCAATTACTCGGTTCGCTTCATTTGCTTGATTTTCAGTGTTAGATACAGTAGAGATGGAGTTCATCGAATTCTGTCAAGTTTTCATCACCATCATGACTCTGCTGTACATGTGGTGCAGATCATTAACATTTTCTTCTCGGGATTCTTCTGCTGCTACCGATCATGATGATGATGGTGGTGATATCCCCCTTCCTCGTGAAAAGTACGATGTCTTTGTTAGTTTCAGAGGTGAGGACACCCGCCTTGGTGTCACCAGCCATCTTCATGAGGCCTTACTTCAGAAGAAAATCGAAACATACATAGATTACAGACTTAATAGAGGAGCCGACATCAGACCTGCCCTTCTAGAAGCAATCGAGAAATCTACGGTTTCAGTAGTCATTTTCTCACGAAACTATGCTTCTTCCTCGTGGTGTTTGGATGAACTGGTACATATGCTGAAGCGCAAGGAAAAATATGGGCAGATGGTTATACCTATTTTTTACGACATCAACCCATCAGATGTACGAAAACAACAGGGGAGTTATGCACATGCATTTTCTCAACTTGAGAAACGTTTCAAGAACGGGATTGACAAGGTGCACAACTGGAGGGCCGCTTTGAAGGAAGCATCCGGTATATCCGGATTTGATCATTCCAGCAAAACAGGGTAACTAACTCCCTAACTTAATTATACAAATTTCTGTATGTACTCAGTTTTTCTATTCATACCAGATTCATTAAGGAAGTTTATACTTATAAACAATTGTTTGTCCTTCATAATTCTATATGCCAGGACGGAGGCCGACTTAGTTAAGAAAGTTGTCGACACTATTTGGAACATATTGATTCGCGAATCGTCATGTGATTTAAAAGGCCTGGTTGGAATTAAAACCCACATTGAACAAATTGAATTGTTATTATGCATGAATGATACAGTAGATGTTTGCAGTGTAGGCATTTGGGGCATGGGTGGTATTGGCAAGACCACTCTCGCCGAGGCTGTATTTCGCAGGCTCTCTTCGAAGTTTGAAGCTTGTTGTTTTCTTAAGAATGTTAGAGAGATATCAGGACAAACAAATGGACTAGACCGCTTGCAAAATACACTTCTTAGTGAGATATTAAAGGAAAAAGATCTACCCATGGGATCAACTTTTGTTCGAGAAAGACTCAGCCGTACAAAGGTCCTTCTTGTTCTTGATGATGTGAGTGATCCAATGCAAATGGAGCATCTAGCTGGCGATCATCTTCGGTATGGCATTGGAAGTAGAATCATTATAACAAGTAGAGATAGGAACACACTTAGGCAAACTGTTGAAGACGACAAGATATATGAGATTGAGGGATTGAAACCGGATGAAGCTCTTCAGCTCTTTCATATGAATGCTTTCAAGAATAGCACTCCTACAACAGATTATACAAAGTTATCACTGATGGTGGTGCATTATGCTGGAGGCAATCCGTTAGCTCTTAAAACGATGGGGTCCTCATTTCATTGCAAGAGCAAAGAAGAGTGGGAAGGCGAATTGAAAAAATTGAAACAATTTCCAAGTGAAAAAATCCAGAAAGTGTTGAGACGAAGTTATGATGAATTGGAAAAAAATGAGAAGGAGATATTTCTGGATATAGCATGTTTTTATAAAGGAAAGCGTATGGATGATGTAAAAAAAATGTTTGATATTCGTGGGTTCTCTGCAGCAGCGGGAACTAGGGTTCTCATTGACATGTCTCTCATATCAATTGTTTCAACATGGAGAAAAATAGAGATGCATGATTTACTTCAAGAAATGGGCAGGGCAATTGTTTTGGAGCAATGTATTGAAGAGCCTGGAAGACGCAGTAGGTTGTTCAGTGCTGAGGATGTGTATCATGTATTGAGAAATAACACGGTAAGAGTCAAATGCATTCACTTTCCTAAGAAGAAAAAAAACTAGCAAACTTTTGATGAACAAGTCGGATGAATGCAGTTTCAATTAAGTTTTGTTGTATATATGTTGTATTCACATTTATACTTTGTTCTTGATTGTCAGGGAACAGCATCGGTTCAAGCCATATTCTTTAGCGGATCTGAGTTTGAAGAGCTAGAATTGAACGATGTAGATTTCAGATCGATGTCTAAGCTAATATTGCTAAGTGTGGATTTTTCTAAGACTGGCGACTCCTGCAAATTAAAGCTTTCTCTACATCTTCCAAATTCTCTTCGTTATCTTTACTGGCGTGGATATCCTTTGAAAACTTTGCCGTTAAAGTTTTCTCCGGAAAATCTTGTTGAGCTTCATATGCCCAACAGCCATGTTCAACAGCTTTGGAAAGACGACAAGGTATTTATTCTTATTTTAGTTCATGTATAAATGTTGTATAGAAAGTCACGATAAGTAGTTATTAATTCTTGCTATTTCTCTTCAACTTTTTCTACAGAATCTGATGAACTTAAAAGTGATCAATCTTTGTTATTCCGAAGATCTAACTGAAGTGCCAAATCTCTCTCGGAGTCCAAAACTTGAGCATATAAATCTTCTTGACTGTGAAAGATTGGTTAAAATACCTTCGTATTTTGAATACCTTGACAAGCTTACGTATCTTAATCTTGGATGTTGCATGCGTCTCGAACATCTTCCTGAGATGCCAGGCAATATTGAATTCTTAAGTTTAACAGGCACTGGTATAAAGGAATTGCCTTCATCAGTTTGGTCTAATGAAAAAATGTCTAGGCTTAACATTGGATATTGTAGAAACCTTAAGAAACTTCCAAGCTGCAGATGTAAGCTGAAAGTCTCCGGTACTTTTAATCTAAAGCACTGTTACTCTCTTGGCGAGTTTTCGGAGCTTCCCAGGGATATAAGTGTATTAGATTTGACTGGAACAACAATAGAAGTATTGCCTGTATCATCACTGGAGCACCTCTTTAGTCTCACCACAATTCAACTGAAAGATTGCAAAATGCTCGTGACTCTCCCGACCAGCATTTGTACGCTGAAATCTCTTAAGGAACTTGATCTCACTGGTTGCACTAAATTCAATAACTTCCCAGAAATCTTGGAGCCTATGGAACAACTGGAGTTTCTCAGTTTAGAAGGAACATCGATTAAAGAACTACACTCATCAATCGAGTTTCTCTATGTTCTAAAAAAACTTCGACTGAAAGGTTGTGAAAAGCTTAAATGCCTTCCAACGAGCATTTGCAAGTTGAAATCTCTTGAGGGACTTGATCTCACTGGCTGCTCTGCATTTTACGAATTTCCTGAAATATTGGAGCTAATGAAAGATCTGGAGTTTCTTTGTTTAGAAGGGACATTGGTTAAAGAGCTTCCGTCATCAATCAAATATTTAATTGGGCTTGAAACACTAGATCTTCGTCTGTGCAAGAACTTTGAGTTTTTCCCGAACAGCATATACAGTTTAACCAAACTCAGAACTCTCAGCTTCTTTTCCTGTTGGAAACTTGAAACTTTGCTTCCTGCTACTGTCTTAGTCAGTTTGCTTTCTTTGGAAGTACTAGACCTCAGTTACAGCGGTATATCCGAAATCCCTCCTGGCCTCATTTGCTTAACCTCATTACGTGATTTAGATTTAAGTGGAACCAAAATTAAGAACATACCTGCAAGCATAAAACAAGCTTCTCAGCTGTCTCGCCTGTGCTTAATCATGTGCAATAGTCTTGAATCATTACCAGAGCTCCCGGTGCTATGTTGTCTTGAAGCAGATGGCTGCACATCCCTGAAGACAGTGTCAAGTTCAAGGACTGCACTCGTACAATGTTGGGACAAATATGAACTTTTTCCAGGGGTGCTTAAATTTTCTAATTGCCGAGCACTGGATCAGAATGCAAAGAGCAACATAATGGCTGATGCACAGCTCAGAATTTTGCGAGTGGCAACTGCATCAACCATGTTTATAGAAGAGGATAATGTATGTCTCTCTCTCTCTCTCTCTCTCTCTCTCTCTCTCCCTCCCTGTTTTTCTCACTCGTGATTAAATTGAATACAAATGTACCTTTGCTCTCTAACAAATTAGACCTGGAGCAGCTTCTATTTTCTTATCATTTAAATAATACGATGTCCACCAATGTTATAGGAAAAGTACCCTTATCGGCGGCCTTTGGTTACCATTGTATGCCCGGGAAGGCAAATTCCAATTTGGTTCAGCTATCAAAATGGGGGATCTTCGGTAAACATTGAGCTTCCTCCAGATTGGTTTCGTGCAGGGTTCTTGGGTTTCGCTTTCTCTGTTGTTGTTGCATATGGCCAATATCCGCTTTTGAGGTTGGGAGTTAATTTCACTTTAAAAAATAATGACGGTGAAAGCCAGGAAATCAGTCGTCATTTCATTTTTCCGTGTGGATATGGAGAACGGCATGACTACATTTTCAATCCATATCACATGTATGTGTGGTATAACGCCTTCGAACTTGATAAGGAAGCAAAACTCTCCAATGACTCTTACAAACGCGTCACTGAGGCTTCTGTTCACTTCTTTTGCCCACGGAATTGTTCAGACCAACTCGTGTCCTATGTGAAAGTGGAAAAATGTGGGATCTGCCTGCTGTATGCCGACGATGCTGAGAAGTTAAAATGAGATGTCATTTCGAAGGAGCCTGAAGTAGTAGCTGATATGCGACAAGATGAGTCTGAGGCGAGTGGAAGTGATGGGGGTGAAGCCATTCGAAGTGATGAGAGTGAAGCGAGTGGAAGTGGATGATGACATTGACAATCGTCGATTGTTCTGTACTACAACCAACCCGTGTGTAAGGTATGCTTCTTTTCTTTTCACTGAAGTTTATTTTACAAAGTGGCACTGGCTGTAAAGAGATGGGTTTCAGCTTGAAGTTGAACGTACGGCTTCATTCAAAAGATCAGTATCTGTTCTATAATCTTGTTGCAGCCTCCACATTTGCCTGCAAATTAATATTACCAATTGTTTTGATTTGAGGCCAACGTAAAGCACTAAATTAATTTGAAATCACAAATTATTGCTGTAAAATTGAAATCACACGAGTAACATGAAATGACCAGGGATTCACGGTTGCCGTGATACTTTGGAGCTCCCCCTGGCCACCTTAATGACTTTTCGCCTTGTCAACATTTCTTTTAGATCCACCATTGACATGTTGTATGGATATGAGTTTTTCCAATACTTCAATGTTGGGATTAGTTACTAGTTCTAATTTGATACAAATTTATATTTTTTGGG
>JAOTRO020000005.1:5477873-5491862 GCA_028566515.2 Pyracantha coccinea | reverse complement strand
ACCTATTTACTATCTCTGTGATTTTCTAGGGTTTCTTTTTCAATGGCGGATCGATTTCCATAGCTTAGAAGTTAGATGCCTCGTATGAAAATAATCCTCCAATTATTCATCTAAATGTATTTGGCCAAGGCGACAGCTCAGATTCTGCTGCATTCTCTGATTGATTGATTAATGCTAATCTTAGTTGAGTGATTAATGCTAATCTTAGTGATTAATGTTATACCGTTAAATCCTTCACTTATTTGAGCAGTATCTGGTTATGCATCAGTTAATTTCAGATTAGGTTTTAAATTCTGCTTTTAATGAATCAATTCGTTTAGGTTGCTTTGCACTGTGTCCTAGTTGGAGCAGATATATCTGATGCTACTGCACGGTATGACCCGCTTTGTTCTTGGTTTTCGGAATTGATTCTTTTGGTTTATTCCAATTTGTTTTACTCTTATTGTTTTGATTGTCGTTGCTGATTTTATTTTTTCAGGCAAAGAGATATCAGTAAAAACCGATCGCTCTGTGATTGTAAGCAATGTGAAGACGGCAAGGTTTGTATCCCTCCTTTCTACATATGATAAAAATTTAGTAACTATGCATTTGTGGTGATGCTAGTTTTGTTGTACCAGCATGTAGGAAACAGACATGTTTAGTCGTTTGTGATTTGATATCGCTTTGATTTTTCATAGGGTTGTTTTCGTTTCACTTTCATGGCCTTGCATCAATTGTACTTTTTTTTTTTGTTTATTTGTTATTAGGGTTCTTAGTTCGGAAAGATTAGAGGCCGTTTAGAAAAGGACAACGAAGTGGAACCTAAGTTAGCAATTATATGTGTGCATAGTAGTTTGATCTCATAATTAGTTATATAGATGGTTGATAATTAGTTTATGGGAAAAGTCAGCCTTTGTCATTTTCTTGATGATATAGGGAAATGCATTACAGTGAAGGGAATATTTCCAATAGAATTGTATTTGATCCACAATCATTTAAGTTTCCTCACTGGTGGAGGTGGCAGATTAACCCATTGGGTTGTTCATGGGTAACTGTTAAGACCTGTTTAATTTGATTTCACCATAATATGGTGGTGAGATTGGTAGTGGTGACGATGGTGTAGAACCTTATTCTGGTATAATCAAAATGGGTCTTGATGGTTACCCTTTAACAACCCGGTTTGATTTGCTAGAGAGAGATTGATCGCTGAAGTGATATGCATCTCCACTGACTGTCTGACGCCCACAAATCCTGCATTCATATGTTTCATCTTTATCTTCAATTGGAGCGGTCATATTGCGAAATCTTTACTACATGCTGATTGAGCAGGGAGAGGGTGCATCTGTGATCAGAGCCAGTACTCTTCCAGATGAAAAGGTAATTGATGAAGGGTACTTTTTATTTATGTTTGTAGATGCCATTGGTACTTATGTCTTTTATCCTATTCCGAACAGAATATTGACATAACTGCGACATACAGCAACAATCTTGGAGCTATGCAAAGTAGTAGGGTTAAAATGGGGGACCTATCCACTTCTTGGGTCTTGGAAAATCCTGTTGATGGAAGGCAGGAACATCCAAAGAGATTTGAGGTATTGGATATTCAGTTTCTTATCATAGCTGAAGGAAATGAAGGTCACATAGATTGAAATTTCACAACTTCTACATCTCTATTTGTCATAGGTTCTTAGTTCAACTGGACTGGAGTTGTATTTTCTAGATAGAAACTTGGATAGGAAATTAACTTAGTTAATTCTTCTTTCCAGATGGCGGAGGATTCATCTCAATCTGGAATGACATTTGAAGAAAAGACTCAGCATCCTACAGATGATCCTCAATCTGGTGAAGGTGAACTTCCATATTCTCGTCTATCATCAATGAGCCCAGTGAAGCTCAAGCGTCGGGTGAATTGTCAAATGCTTCTTGTTTTACTTCACTATGTTCATTTTGTTCAGTTGGGTTTGTAGTCTAAAGGTTTTCCTGGCCCGTTAGGTAATGCGGCAAGAAAGGAGGAATCTTCGGACTGCAGAGTTGATAGGAAAGGATACAGAAGCTAATAACCAGATGGCTGCAGCAGCAATTGAACGATCAAAAGACTTTGATCCCCTTATCAAGGGAAAGTACAGCATATGGAGGAGTGATTATGAAAGCCCAAATTCTGATTCAACCTTGAAACTTATGCTGGACCAGATCATAATGGCCAAAGCTTATGCAAGCATTGCCAAGTCTAAGAATGAAACTGATCTTTTTAATTCTCTCATGAAACACTATAAACTTAGTCAGCATGCTATTGGAGAAGCAAGTTCAGACGCTGAGCTTCATTCAAGGTTTTTCTATTCTTTATCTGCTTGCAAGCTTGTCGATTTTGTGCAGAGTTTTTATTTTGTTTAATTTTTCTTTTACCAGTGCACTTAACCGAGCCAAAGCAATGGGCCGTGTTCTCTCTGCAGCGAAAGACAAATTATATGACTGCCTCACTGTTGAAAGGAAGTTGAGAGTCATGCTTCAGTCAACTGAAGAGAATGTAAATGCTTTGAAGAAAAAGAGTGCATTCTTGAATCAGCTTGCTGCAAAAACAGTCCCTAAACCGTTACATTGCCTTCCTCTACAACTTGCATCTGACTATTTCTTGTTGGGTTATCATAATAGAGGGGATGCGAACAAAGAAAAGCTTGAGGATCCTTCTCTCTTCCACTATGCCATCTTTTCTGATTATGTTATAGCAACATCAGTGGTTGTTAATTCTACCGTGCTGCACGCGAAGGAACCCAACAAGCATGTTTTCCATGTAGTCACCGATAAACTAAATTATGCTGCTATGAGAATGTGGTTTATTGTCAACCCTCCTGCAGGAGCAACAGTGCAGGTTGAAAACATTGATGATTTCAAATGGCTGAATTCTTCTTCGTGTTCTGTTCTCCGTCAACTTGAATCTGCCAGACTTCAAGAATATTATTTCAAGGCAAATCATCCTTCTTCCCTCTCTATGGGTGCTGATTCTCTTAAATATCGGAATCCAAAATATTTGTCCCTGCTGAATCATCTAAGATTCTACCTTCCAGATGTTTACCCAAAGCTGGACAAGATCCTATTTCTGGATGACGATATTGTAGTTCAGAAGGATTTGACGCCTCTTTGGTCTGTTGACCTTCAAGGGAATGTAAATGGTGCAGTGGAGACCTGTAAAGAGAGCTTCCATCGGTATGATAAATATCTCAACTTCTCAAATCCATTAATCTCTGATAACTTTGATTCCAATGCTTGTGGCTGGGCATTCGGCATGAATATCTTCGACTTGAAGGAGTGGAGGAAGCGAAACATCACTGGTATATATCATCGTTGGCAAGACATGGTAAAGTTTCATCACCTTTTCCGTTCTTTCCATTATTTCCCATTTTTCATTCTCAAGTTCTTAAGATATTCCCAATTAAGAAACCGTAACTGATGGAAGAACTGTTTTGCAGAATGAGGACAGAACTCTTTGGAAACTTGGGACATTGCCACCAGGACTAATAACTTTCTACAACCTGACCTATCCGCTGGATCGGGGTTGGCATGCGTTGGGACTCGGCTATGACCCGGCCCTCAACAAAACGGCAATAGAGAATGCAGCTGTGATCCATTACAATGGAAACTACAAGCCATGGTTGGATCTGGCTATTTCAAAGTACAAGGCATACTGGTCAAAATATGTAATGTCTGATAACCCTTATCTTCGTCTTTGTAAAATCAGTGAATAAAAACCTACCCCGCCTCCCCTCACCACACACACACACACACACACACACGCAAGCACACGCACACGGCTCTCGTAATCTTCGTCGTCGGAAGAAGAAATGGAAATTCAAAATTCTTTATTTCTTTCAAAGACGACGTCATTTTAGTCTAGGAAGAGAACGAAAATGTTTCTGCAAACTGGAAAGCCTACTTTTTTTTTGGAGTTCCAATAACAGCTTTCGAAAGCTAATTCAAAGTTGCGAGTACGAAAAATTTCCGAACTTTCTCCTTTGTTGTTTGATAACGTAAACATAAATAGTCATTTTGCACTTTTTTTTTTTGTTTGATACAAATGAGATTGGGTGCAAGCACATGAAACGTTATTGAGAAATTTTTTTAGTTTGATTGTCACAACCTCATATGCTGGTACTAATTCATCAATATTATAAACGTCTATGAAATATCAATCATATTGTACCACCATGTGACAACGACTGTCACACCCGAAATTTTCACTGCATTGAAGAACCAACAAAAAGGACTGAGAGCGGAGGACAACAGCACATACATTATGTGTGCATGCTGGAAATGCGCTTCCCCACGATTCCAAGCCTTTCCAATTGCAATGTGAGGCTCAAAGAGCTATCATCTAATGGAAAATGGCAAGAACTACTTTGCCACTACCATGAAATCCAGAAATCTGGACTTAAACTAACAGACCCTTCGGCTTTCCCTCCAATCTTCAAAGCATGCTCAAGCCTTCGCTCCTCCACCTTTGGAAAGGCGGTGCACGGAGGCTTGATCAAGACTGGATTCGAGTCCTGCACTTCCGTGGCGAATTCCGCCGTGGATTTTTACGTTAAAACAGCGGAATTGGGTTCTGCATTGTGTGTTTTTAATGGCATGAGAAGCAGAGATGGAGTTTCTTGGAATATTGTGGTTTGTGGGTGCCTTGATCAGGGTGATTTGGAACAAGGGTTGTGGTGGTTTAACAATGCTAGGGTTTATCCTGATGGGTTTCAGTTTCAACCCAATAATTCTACTTTGGTGCTTGTAATCCAAGCGTGTCGCCGCCTCCGGGATAAGTGTGAGGGGCTGATCGTACATGGTTATGTGATTCGAGGCGGGTTTTGCTTTGTATCTTCGGTTCAGAACTCTTTGTTGAGTCTGTATGCAGAGGAAGGTGACATGGACAGCGCGCAGAACGTGTTCGACGAAATGCGCGAGAGAGACGTTATCTCTTGGAGTGTGATGATTGGGGGCTTTGTGCGTTGTGAGGAAGCTCTAATTGGGATGCAGATGTTCCGAAGGATGGTAGCCGAGCTTGGCATTGAACCGGATGGTGTTACAATGGTCAGTGTTCTTAAAGCATGCACTAATTTGAAGGACTTGACAATGGGACAGTCGATCCACGGGTTGGTAATCTGTAGAGGTTTAGATTGTGATATGTTCGTTGGAAACTCTTTGATTGATATGTATTCCAAGTGCAGTGATGCAGATTCTGCATTTAAAATTTTCGAGACAATGCCGCGAAGGAATAAGGTCTCGTGGAATTCTATTTTATCTGGATTTGTGTTTAACGAGAAGCATTTGGAGGCCCTGTCACTGTTTTTCTCTATGAGGAATGAAGGAATTGAGGCGGACGAAGTGACTTTTGTGAATGTTCTTCAAACATCCGAACATTTGGGCTTGATTCATTGCAAGTCGGTGCACTGCGTAACAATCAGGCAGGGATACGAATCAAATGAATTGCTCCTGAATTCTCTCATGGATGCTTATGCAAAGTGCAACGATGTTGAGCTTGCATGGAAACTTTTTAGAGGGATGAAGAAAAGAGATGTGGTTTCGTGGAGCAACATGATTGGAGGGTTTGCCAGTTGTGGCAGACCTGATGAAGCAATTGCCGTATTCAACGAGATGATGAGGCTGCAGGGACAAGATCAGAAGCCCAATGAGGTCACCTTCATAAATCTTTTTGACGCTTGTTCAGCTTCAGCCGAATTGAAGAGGTCGAAATGGGCTCATGGAATTGCTATCAGAAGAGGTATGGCAGCACAAGTATCTGTCGGAACGGCAATTGTTGACATGTACTCGAAATGTGGGGCAATAGGAGAATCGAGAAAGGCTTTTGGACAAATTCTTGAAAAAAACGTCGTGTCATGGAGTGCCATGATAGCTGCTTATGGAATGAACGGTCTTGGCGATGAAGCGCTAGCTTTGCTTGCAGAAATGAAGCTGTATGGCTCGAAACCAAATGCAGTGACCATTCTTTCTGTGCTATCTGCCTGTAGCCATGGAGGTTTAGTCGAAGAGGGCCTTTCCTTGTTCAATTCGATGGTTCAAGATCACGGCATTGAACAAAGACCGGAACATTACACTTGTGTAGTTGACATGCTGGCCCGAGCAGGAAAGCTTGTAATGGCAATGGAATTTATCAAAAAAATCCCAGAAAGTTTGATGGCCGCCAGAACAAGTAATGCTTGGGGTGCATTATTGAGCGCTTGCAGAAGCTATAGGAACAGCAAAGTTGGTTTTGAAGCCGCCTCTCGTGTGCTTGAGCTGGAGCCTGAAAACTCAGCCGGTTACTTACTGGCGTCGAGCATCTATGCAGCGAACGGGTTGTGGGTCGACGCTGCAAGTATAAGAAGGTTGGTGAAGGAAAGAAGGGTGAGGGTTGTGGCTGGTTACAGCGTAGTGAATGTTGGTAACAAGGGATGTAGATTTGTTGCTGGTGATGGTAATTCCCACTCCAAATCCGTTTCACCATCTCATGGAAATATGCACTCAATGCTTGAGCTGTTGCATGCCTGCATGATCAAGACGGGAAACAGGAATATTGTTGATGATTTCGACTTAATTGAATAAAGTTCGTTAGTTCAGTCGCTTTGTGGTGATTGAGATTAAATATTGATGACGCAACAATCAAATGTCAACAATGAAAGATACTAAAAGCTAATCATTGCCGATTAGTACTACGGTCTGGTGGTATTCATTTTCACTTGTAAATGAGAGGTCTTAGATTCAATTTTTGCCAAAAGCGAATTTGAACCATATTATTGCTAGTAGTTGTGAGACTAGACCCATCCTCTTTACTTTATTGTATATAATATCGCGTGTTTTGAAAAGAAAAAAAAATAGATGCGGCCCCTAACTATCAAGATTCTTTGACTGAAACTTTTGTGGTTTTAATTTTTGATCAAAGTTCCTGACATTAGTCTAATAATATATTTCTATGTAGGTTATAATATTTAAAATTAAAATGAAATTTGTAGTTATTTATATTAATGAGATACATTCTTAAATCAACGAAATAGAATGTACCCATATAAGTTTTAAAAATGGATTCGAGAAAAGATTCAATGAATTTTATATAAAAATAGCTACATTTTATATTAAAAAAGGGTACATTTTTCATATAACAAATTGGTATATTTAAGAAATGGGTACATTTAAGATTAGAAAATAAATAAATAAATAAATGAACGGGTACATATAAGATTAAAACATTGAAATTTAATTACAATGGGAAGCAAGGCTGTAAGGTGGAGTGAATTCGGAAAGATTGCCTCAGTTCAAGTTGTTCTCTACAACTCGGGAACATTTTGATTTGTATTTTATTTGTATAAGTATTTCACATTTACGATGAAATTTGTAACAAGATTTGCCTGCAATACGAGTAAGGGGAACTCTTGTTTGAGAATTTTTTTTATAAAAATTTAATGGGTACAAACTTATTCTAATTTTATTTTTTTGTCTTTTGGAAATGTTTGAATTGAAAATTGATTAGGAGTTTAATAAGAGTGTTACCGTTGAATCACAACGTGAGTTTGAACCCCGTCGGCTCCCTAATCTAACATTTAATCTAACAAATCTATCGTTTGAAAAAAAAAGGGGTGTGAGTATTAAAACTCTAAATTACTTAACTAATTTTCATTTTAAAACATTATGTAACTGACATGTAATTGATTGATTTGATCAAAATCTAAAAACTGATAAAGGTCTTAGTTAATGAACATTACAAACTAGAGACCAGATACTAATTTTTCCAATAAAAAAAAGATCATTTCAATAACTGAAATTCAAAAAATGACTTTTTTTATCGATTTTTCTTGTATAACTGTGGATAGCCGTCTGAATGGAACAGATTTGGGAATGAAAATTCAATTATATTTCGAATATAGGAAAAACCGGAAATATTATACGGATATGGTTATAGGGTTCCTATCTATATCCGTCTCGAATTTGATCCGAATAATACATATTATATATAATATAATTTGTATATATAATAAATATAGTATCGTATAATATTATACCAAACTCATTATTTTGAGAATTACAAACGTTTCATTTTGTGGGAGAGATCAATTGTGCTTATTGAAGAGATCAGAACATCAACCAACATCATCAATGTATCTATTTTATTACAATGACAAAATTAGTATTTATTATATTATAATGTGTAACAAATATATTTTTTGTATTGATAAAAATAGATATAATCGTTAACTGATCGAAAATCCATTATCTGATGAAGATGATTATTAAATTATCTTCAATGATTAATTTGTAGTTATAAATAAGGTTAATTTTCCGTTCTCAACCCCAAGAGTTGCTAGTACCCATTTCCATGTACCGAAATATCCTCAAATATGTCGGTAACAAAAGTTACCGTTCTGGTGCCGTTAAGAAACGACGTCAAATATTACTGTTTACTGCCAGGCCCGTCCAAAACGCAGCGTTGTACGAACAAATAAGTGTAAAATTTCACGAAGGATATGATGACACATCCCCATTAATGTCTCGTGTCGCATCCTCATAATTTGCAGAAAAAAAGAATAAAAAAAAGAGACGTTTAAACCGTTTCATTCTCAGTCACTCCGTTTGACTCTTTTGCCCAACAACTACCAAAACCCGACGACGTCTTTGCTGCTACTCCATCGATCCATCATTCACAAATCATGGAGTCGTTTCTGGGTTTTGCTGCTTTTTTCCTTCTCTTTCAGGTATGATTTTTTCTCAATTTTTTACAATTTTCTGCAATTTTTTTTCTGATTTGATTTTTGTCTTCTGGGCAAATTCTGATGGTTTGTAGTTGTAGAGATGATATTTAGAGAAGATTTATGGAATAATTATATGAGTGATGATTTTTAGAGAAAAAAGTTCCACTCTTGCATGATGTTGTATGTTTCTTCAGCTGTTCCAGTTGAGATATTTATTTATTTATTTTTCTTCTCTGAACTGTTTGATGTAGGTTATCTTTTTCGCCTCTTTGATGAGTGCTGAGGAGACGGATTCACCGGCTCTTTCATTTTCGGACATCGCATCATCGGGGTAAGGCTAATTTGCTCCGAGTGGACTTATATTCTGTAAAGCTAGGTTTTTTTACATGGATTTGTTTAGTGTCTTTTTATAGCTGCATTGCTGATGATGGAGGAGTGGCCTATTTCCACTCTTTACGATGCTGATGCCCTGTTTATAATTATTAGGAAAAGGAACTCTGAAGAATATTGTGCAATGTATGATATATGTGGTGAACGCAGCGACGGAAAAGTCCTGAATTGCCCTTATGGCTCCCCATCCGTGACGGTACATTACTTCTGGCTAGTTGCACTGATATGAATATCTTTGCTTCTTTTGTTTTTCCTTTCACCTTCAATGCTGCATTTTGATGGAATCTGTAATATTTTCTGCTTTCTAGCCTGATGAGCTATTTTCTGCCAAAATTCAAAGTTTGTGTCCAACAATAAGTGGGAATGTTTGTTGCACGGAGCTTCAGTTTGAAACATTACGCGCACAAGTTCAACAAGTAAGGCTTCTTTGAACACATATATACCGAATTCAGTTATTAAGGTCACTTCTATGATTCTATCACAGCTATTAGTTATGGCATGCAGCTAAGTAATAGCAGATGATTTTTCTTTTCGAGTTGATCTCTTTGTGTATCTGCCTTTCTAAGATACTTCTTGCAATGCCTTTTCCTATACCTCAACCTTAGTGTTTGTAATCTATTGCAGGCAATTCCGTTTCTTGTAGGCTGCCCAGCATGCTTGAGGAACTTCCTAAATCTTTTTTGCGAGCTTTCTTGCTCTCCAAATCAGAGTTTGTTTATCAACGTGACCTCTGTGTCCGAGGTTAGACTTGATGTTAATGTTGTTAAACTTGTTGAAAGTTCCTATTTAAAGCTTGTTTATGGTTTCTTCTTTGTTGCTATTTCAATTGGATTTTAGTTGGTATGACATTTGTGCTTGTATTTTTCATTTCAAAGTAAACCGTAAGGGTTGTTGGCATCAATACTGCTGCATGCTTCTTAAACGGCTTTATTGTTCTCCATTTCCACTCTTCTTCTGTTGGACAGTGTAGATTGAACTATAGAATCTGTCATTGATCTTCAGCTTCTATGTTCAATTGTTCATCCTGTGCAACTCGATATGCAAACAAAGTTTCTCAGGGTCGGCATAAGTTGTTGACCCTTGAATATTTAGTTCCATTACACAGTTTAGTGAAAAAAGGCCAACTTGATTTTAAAAGGGTCAACTTGATTGTTAAAATCAGTAAGTCTATCTAACAATCACAACGTTTGTGAAAGCTTCTCTATATTTTCAGTCTCATTGTTATACAATTGATGTTTTCCAGGTTAATGGAAATATGACTGTGGATGGCATTGACTTTTACATAGCTGACACTTTTGGAGAAGGGTTGTTCGACTCTTGCAAGGATGTTAAATTTGGGACTATGAACACACGGGCAATAGAATTTATTGGTGCCGGTGCTAAAAATTTTGAAGGTAACCTACTATAACAACTTTGGTGGGTTTAAAATTTGGAATACATAGAGTCTATTGTTGGTCATTTTGTTTTGCAGTTAATGTCTTGTTTTTTATGTCGCTTTAGTCGAGTTTGGCTGTTTTTGACTTTTAGGTGTTTCCTTTGTTTGAAACACAACACTTTTCCCTAATTCATAAAGTTTATTCATGTTGAAGAAATATGGAAGTTAGTGAAGGGAGAGAAGCATAAGAATGTGGGAGAAGTGGGTTTATCTGTAGTGACAAAAGTATAATTAGTTTTTAGATGACTTCCTAAATTATCTGTTATAGGCCTTCAGTAAATATAATTGACTTTTCATATACAATGATTGACAAGGAGATTTTTCTTAAATATGGTAGAGATTAATGTGAACATGATAAGTCTACTCTGGCTTGCCCTTAGCCCTGAGGCAGATAGCTCGGATGTGGCTAGAATGTTTGTTCCCATTTTTCCTTGATTATATTTCCAGTTCTAATGCATCAATTTTCATTTCAACAGAATGGTTCGATTTTATTGGTGCGAAAGCAGAGCCTGGTTTCCCTGGTTCACCTTATGCGATTGAGTTTAAGCTGATTGTTCCAGAGTCATCTGGAATGGAGCTCATGAATGTGTCGGTTTATTCATGTGGTGACACTTCACTAGGCTGCTCTTGTGGTGACTGCCCTTCATCTCCTGTGTGTTCAAATCCTGAACCTGCTCCGCCGAAGAAAGAGCCATGCTCCATAAGAATTCTATCTTTTGAGGTTGGATTTGATAAAATCACATTTTATTTAAGTTTTTCAACTGTTTTCTTTTGAGATTTTTTCTTTTCTTTTCTTTTTTTGAGGGTTACAACTTCACGACTATGGCCATTAGTTGAAGTCATAGAGCAGTAACTAATTTGTTGCTATATCTGTGTGTCAATTTAGCCTTGCATTTAAATTACGTTACATTTGCCTATTGATGCTTCCAGGTAAAGTGCATTGAAGTTGCAGTTACCATATTGTATATTCTCTTAGTTTTTGCATTCTTTGGTTGGAGCTTTTTTGGTCGGATGAGAGAAAGGAGGGGATCTGGATCTAGCGAGGAACCATTGTTGAATGTCATTCATGATGATGACATTGACTCTGTTAACTTGCACAAGGATGAAAGTATTGCCACAAAGGTAAATTTGGACATTTCTGGTGGCATATTGGATAACCTTGGGTACAAAAAAAAGTGTTCAAAGATCCATGATTTGTTACAGTTCAGGAGCTGTTTTGTATGTATGCCTCACTCTAACTAGGGCTTTATGGATATCGGAATGCATTAAAATGTTATTTTAGGTTGCTGAGAAACTTAGTAATACCATTTTGTTGAATTTTTGCAATGTAAATTTTGGAAACTTATTCTCAATTCTTAACTTAATCTTCTGTTCAGTTTGCTGTAACGCATTTAGAGTTTTTAAAGTCATTGGCCTTTGTTAATTGTAATTTTTATATAATCATCAGAGGCATGCTATGGATCCTCAAGTTACCGAAGGGATCCACCCAGCTCCTGTTCAGGGATATATGTCAAACTTTTACAGGTCAGAACTCTACCATTGCTTATAGCATATGGAGTCTATGCTGAATAATTTTTGTTGTCTATATAGGAGTTATGGAAGTTGGGTCTCCAGAAATCCCAGTCTTGTGCTGTTTTCCTCGGTGGCAATTGTTGTTATTCTGTGTGTGGGTCTAGTTCGTTTCAAGGTGGAGACACGGCCAGAGAAGGTATCATGTTATCATCTCTCTTATTACTTATAGCATGTGAAAAGGCCTTTGCTGCTGTGATGCTGAAGCTCCAATATCCGTGCTCAATCAAATTAATAACAATGTTGTGTGGGACGGTAGCTTTAACCTTTCTATTATTTTGGTTCATGTTTCTGTTCATATTTAAACCTTCATTCCTTCTTGTGGTATCCCTTATTGAAGAATGCATGGTAGTAGATTTTGTTGAAAAACCGCACACTAGACCTTGTTCTTTAATGTAACCAACGGCAATAGACTAAACTAGCAAGTATAGAAAACTTAGAAACACATAAGACTTATACTGGTTCGGCAGAACTTTTGCCTATGTCCGCTCCTTTGATTAATAATAGAGATTACAGAACTTTTGCAAACCCTAGAACTAATCTTTCTCACTTGTCTTGGCTGTCACAGTTTCTCTCTTAAATTTAAGCCTTGCCGCACCCTATTTATAGGCATAGGGTGCAGTTTACATGTCCTTTACAGATTATAATTCCTGTTCTAAGTGGAACATGAAATTAGACTTCCCTTCCAATTCCAAATAAACTTCTAGGATTTCTAATCTAAATTGAATAAGGTAACTAAGATTCTTTCCTAGCCCTTTTAGGAGAAGAATCGGTGCACCCTTTTTTCCCTAAAACAATCCTAAACAGAAAAGAACACTAATTGACGAGCCAAAACCTAACAACTTGTTGAATACTTAAATGAGCATACACTATATGTTTGTTCCCCATGTTTTCATTATGTTCCAATACTTCATAATACATGTCATTCTATTTTGTAGTTTATGATGAAATTACATATATTTTTAAGTATAAACACACTTATTTACACGAAATATAATGGATTTACTTAAATCCGCCTAGGCACCCTCCTAGACTCCACCTAGCTGCCTAGGTGCTAGGCCTCAGCCCGTCACCCAACTAGCGCCTAGCGTCTTTTAGAACCTTGGAACTGAGTTTGCTTAATTTTGTTTTTTGATTGATGGATTTTGGGAGTTGAAGTGATTGGTTTGGTGTTTCTTGGAGGAGAACCAAATCCTTCAATTTTCCAGAAAAACTACATACACCGTATGCACACAACATGCACATGATATACTCACAGATCTAAGCTCAACTCAAAAACCTAGAGCTCACAGCTCTCTCTTTGAAATCAGAAAAATAACGCAATAAGTTGTGAGTTTTTACAATTAGTATGTGGGTATTTTTGTCATTTCGCTTTTGTGCATGGTGTATAAGGCCATTTTATCCTATTTTAGTCCAAAAATTAAGAAAATGGATCATTTTTTGCAATTTTCTAAAATCAATATGTGCCTAATCTAAACTAAATATCAATATAGGAAAAGGAAAGCTGCAGGTTTTTGGGTTAGTTTGGACGCAAGCTAACAATTAGGTTAATATTCTATTTTGTTTATGATACTGTTATAGTATAGGACTGGTAATTGAGCCCGCACGAGGCCGCGGGTTTTAAAGCTTTGTTAAACATGTGGAAAATATTCAATAAAGAACCAAAACAGTATATAAAATCACACGTAATAGTCTTAGTCGATCCGTCTTCCCAACATATTATCAACCAATTACAGTTATTCAAATAAAACTAAATTATTGGGCTTACCCTCTTAAGCTAGAACCCTAATCTCATAAGCATGTCATATAATGCTAGGAAAGCCCATGCCATGTCCAAGTTTTGAAACTCCTAAATGAAAGCACAACATATCCACCATCAAACATTAGTTAAGAACC
>JAOTRO020000005.1:5412658-5423257 GCA_028566515.2 Pyracantha coccinea | reverse complement strand
GGCTCCAACAACACTTCGATACAATTCTGGTTTGTCAAATGGATCACCCACATATGCACTCAATTTCTGTCCAGATGAAACTGTAGTTGAGATGGGTTTGGCTTTTGTAAATTTAGTACGTGTAAGTAAATCCAGGGCATATTTAAATTGACTTAGATGCATTGAATTACCATCATACTTCACTTCAACACCCATGAAGTAATTTAGAGGTCCCAAATTCTTCATAGGGAACACTATACCCAGTTTCTTAATCATTCATGCCATTTGATGAGAATTGTTCCTTGTGATCAATATATCATCTACATAGATTAACAAACTGAGATACACTACTTTATGATTGTAGACAAACAAACTGTAATCACAAGTAGATTCTTGAAAGCCAAGCTGAAGCAAAAAATCTGAGAACCGCTTGTTTTAAACCATAAATGAAGCGTTGCAACTTACAAACATGATTTGGGAATTGTTTGTCAATGAACCTTGACGCATATATACTTCTTCATTTAAATAACCATACAGGAAATCATTCTGGACATCGAGTTGCCTAAGATGCCATCTCTTTGAGATTGCAAGACTAAGCACAAGTCTTATGGTGCTATGCTTGACTAGATGACTAAATGTTTCGTTGAAATCCACTCTAGATTGTTGATGAAAACCATTAGCTACTAGGCGAGCTTTATGTCTCTCTATGGTACCGTCTGCACGTCTCTTAATTTTGAAAACCCATTTATTTGGCAGCACGTTCATCTTGGGATGATATGGAACCAAACTCCACGTTCCACATCTTTGCAAAGCATTGAATTCCTGAACCATTGCATTCCTCCAGTCTTGGTGCTTGACAGACTGACTAAAACATGTAGGTTCAACAGGAAAATGATCAACATTTACATGCATAGCATATTTAGGATTTGGTTTTTGAATCCCAGATTTGGAATGTGTCATCATACTATGTTCAGGCGCATTGAGAGGCACGGATTGCATTGGCACAAGGCTGAGAGGTGGTGGAATGTGATGTGGTTGGTTTAGGAGAGGTTTCTTGGGTCACGGGTAAAGTAGGCTCGCTAGAGTTAGGTAATTAAGGTAGATTTGTAGCCCTGATGGCTCAAAGAATACCCTAAGAAAACACAAGATTTTGACTTTGGTTGAAGCTTATTTTGTGTGTATGGCACTAACCAAGGAAAACATTGACAACCAAAAACTTTTAACATTTCATATTTGGGTTTTCTTTGAAAAAGTTTCTCATATGTTGACAGATTAGAAAAAATACAAGTTGGCATTCGATTTATTAAATATGTGGCAGTCAAGCATGCATCAAACCAAAATTTTGTGGGCACGTGAGATTGTGAAAGCATAACAATACTTCTTTCAACAATATGTTGATGTTTTCATTTCACAATTCCATTCTGTTTAGGATGTTTAGGACATGAAAGTTGTTGAGAAATGCCATTGAGTGCAAGAAAGTTTTTGGAAAGCATGACCTTTATATTCACCACCTCCATCACATTGAAGGGTTCTGATTGACAAATTAATTATTTTTTCCACTTTAGCTTTAAATTCGACAAAAATTTCAAAGACTTGAGATTTATTTTTCATGGGAAAAATCCAAGAATATCTAGAATAATCATCCGTAAAAAGCAAATAATAACGAACCTTCATTGGAAATAATTGGAGAACACCATACATCGGAATGTAAAAGTTGCAATGGAAATTGAGAAACAGGCTCAGAGACATTGAAAGGTAACCTAGTACTCTTTCCTCAATGACATGACTCACAAAAGGTTACATTTGAAGTACCAAGCATTGGTACCATCTTATTAGAAATTTAAAACTTTATTGTTGAGTTGGGAAGATGACCAAGTCAAGCATGCCACTTTTGAACCGAAACTCTAATTCCCACAAAGGCTGAAATTGGATATTTGACTTGTCCACTGCCACTTGGAAATGGGTATAACCCATTTTCACATCTCCCTCAGAAAAACGTCTTCCGAGTCTTGAGGTCCTTAACAAGGAAAAAATGTGGAAATATAAGTAGGTAGCAATGGTTATCTAAAGTAAACCTATGTGCAGAAATAATATTTATGGAGACAGTGGGACAATGAAGAATGTTATTTAAGTCAAATGTGGAAGCATTAGTAAATAATTGATTAGAACCATAGTGAGATATAGGGATGTCAGAATCGTTACCTACACCTCATACACTATTATTTCTATTCCTTTGGATTAACCAAGTTTTGGATTTCTAAAGTAATATATGCATTTGCACCTGTGCCTAGCAGCCATTTTCCATTTGGTTGCTTGTTAAGAGTGATAGGAAAGGATGACGCCGTTGCTGAGAGACGTTTGGTAAGAATTCTACCTTCATATACACCATTCATCTTTTGGTAGCAATCAAGTGCGGGGTGTTCCAAAGCCACGAGTTCGTCCACCACCGCAGCCTCTTGTAGCAACGAAGGCATTAACAGGAATATTCTCAACCACAGAAGAATTTTGCTCCGCCATTCTGCGTTTCGTAGTCAATAGTAATGCTTCAAAGGTGGGATAAGTAATAAGTGTGTCACGAGCTTGAGCAACACTAACGGTCATCTCAAAAGTCAGCCCCAGATTGTTCAACACAATCTGAACTAGTTCATCATCATTCACGGGTTACCCAGTTAGGGCAAGATTGTCAGCTATCGCATGCATGCGATCAAGGTAATCTGCCACAGATAGATCACCGTTTTTGGTATGCAATCATTCATTTCTTAAAAACAAAATGCGATTCTGTGAAGAAGACGCATACATTTGCTCAAGAGCCTCCCAGGTAGCTTGAGCAGTTTATTTGCTTGCCACCACAGACAAAACAGAAGCAGTCAAAGATCCATTGATCCAACTAAGGATCATTTGGTCATGTTGTACCCAGGCAGTGTATGCAGGATTCATAGTCGTAACTCCAGGTAGGTGCTTAGGAGGACACACCAGAGAACCATCAACATATCCCATTAAATCCCTACTCTTTAGGATGGGAAGATTCTAGGCCAATCACAGTGGGTAGTTGGTCCTATCAAGCTTAGGGCTAGTTTGGTATTGCTGTGCTTTGAAAAAAAGCTGCTTCTGTTGTGCTGTGAGAATAAGCGGCTATAAAATAAAGCAGCAGAGTGTTTGGTAAACTTTTTTTGTAGAAGTGCTTTTGAAAAGAAAATGCAGTATTATAGTGTTTGGTAAACTTTTGTGTAAAACAGATGTGAAAAAAAGCCGGTTTTTCAAAGTTGGGTTTTGCAGCTTCTTGTTTTTGGCTTTTTTTCATCCAAAATTGTGAAAAAAAACTGAAGTTGGATGTTTACCAAACACAAAAAAGTTCCCAGCTTTTTTTGATACCAGCTTTTTTCAGAATCACCTCAGTACCAAACCAGGCATTAGTGTATGTATGGTAATTTCATATAATTTTTGTTTGATGGGGTACATAGATATCTAGGAATTTTTTTCATCTACAGTTTGTAGTTTTTTGTTTTTAATAGATAAAGAAACTTCTTTACTTCTGTTGTTTATATTTATTCTGCTTTTGACATTTTTCTTTTATATATGTTTTCCTCCTTGTAAGGTGGGGAAGAGAGGACTATTGAGTTTATGGAAAGGGAAGGACGTGCAAGTTCTAAGACTCCCCTATTAGAACACAGTTCTGAAAGGGGAACTGTTAAGCATCCTTTTCCAGTGAACTATATCTTGAAACCATGGAAACTTGGTCAATGGTTTTACCAAGTTGTCAAATTCGGAATTGTTCAGTATGTATGTTTACCATCACTTTGAGAAAGTTTATTTTTTTACCGGCCGTTGTTTCTTGTTCTCAAATACCATTTCCCTTTATAACATAAATTCACTCTTTATTCTTGGACAGATGTTAATTAAGTCTCTCAGTGCTATTGTAGCAGTTATCCTTGAAGCTTTTGATGTATATTGCGAAGGTGACTTTAAATGGGGATGTGGGTAAGAGAATCTCAAATGATTATAGGAAAAGCATTTGTAATTTGAAATTATGATGTAATATATTTGATAGGATAAGTTTTTTTTTTTTTTTGCCCCCTTAAGAAGCTCTTTAAACTATTACTTATTGAATTTCACATGGAACTCTTGCTTGTTACTCGTACTGATTATGTTCATACACATGTGAAGTTGCTCCTTGGGAACTTGTAAGTTTTGGTTATAGTTGTATACCTAGAAATGAATCTTCAGGAATCCTGCATGTCGAAATAACCTCTAAAATCTTGCTAAACTTACTGTGGATGGTGGCTAACATATGTTAGATCATTTCTTTGGCCTCTTACAGTGTGGACGGGTTTATCAATTGATAGAGACGCAAAATGGTCATGTGATCCTGCTTTAGTTCTTTTAAAGTATGTATTTCAAAAACAAGCAGGAGAGACCTGTCAAGACCTCAGTTTCCGTAGCCATAGCCTTTTTCTTAAAACTTTTGACTTATGCTATGGTATCATAGCTTGTGGGATTTCACCAATTACTTTCTCAAATAAGAATGCCTTCTGTTTTAAGTGCTCTTGATATTTTGACTTGCCAATTTTCCTTCTATCTAGTTGATGCCCTGCATATCTCATTGTCCTACAAAAGAATTGTAAAAATATTACTTAATGACGTTTAACTCATAAAGGACTCTCATGGTCATAATTTTCTTGTGCGTGCAGGTATCCTTATATTGCAGTGGTTCTAAATTTTAGTCAGTCATGGGCTTTGTACTGTCTCGTTCAGTTTTACACTGTTACAAAAGATGAACTAGCTCGCATAAAACCATTAGCCAAGTTTTTGACATTTAAATCAATTGTGTTTTTGACATGGTGGCAAGGTGTGGCAATTGCTCTTCTCTATGCCTTGGGTTTGTTCAAAAGCCCTATAGCTCAAGGATCACAGTTTAAGTCGTGCGTTCAAGACTTCATCATTTGTATAGAGGTAGAACATTTCATTGGGTAACACAGTTTCTTATTGTGTCTTTTCAATTGGCATTTTGTATCGTAGTGTTTTAAATGGTAGTTTATTCGTACTTGAACTTTATGAGTTGATGTGGTCTTGAGAGATAATTACTCCTCGTCTGAAGGTGTTGGTGGAAATTTATTTGTACAACTAGGAAGGGTTAGTCAGTCGATAAAATCAAAATCATGACTAATAGTTTTTTTCTCCTCCAATTTTCATTTTATTCTGCCACTAGTATTCTGTATACTTTTTCTTGCATTTCTCAATAATGTTAAATTGGTAACATGACAAAAGATTTTTTCAGTTTACCATCTTTATGCAACATATTTTAGTTTGACAGTTCTGTGTTTTCACCCTCTACAGATGGGCATTGCCTCTGTTGTTCACCTATATGTGTTTCCTGCCAAACCTTATGAAATGATGGGAGATCGTTTTCCTGGAACTGTCTCAGTTCTTGGAGACTATGTATCGACTGACTGTCCTTTGGATCCGGAGGAGGTTAGGGACAGTGAACGCCCCACAAAGCTACGCCTCCCCACTCCTGACATTGATGTCAAGAGCGGCATGACCATCAGAGAAAGTGTTCGAGATGTTTTCATTGGTGGCGGGGAATATGTAAGTATCTTTTTATTCGTACAGTACGATCATGAATTGATCTAAGAATTTTTTTTTTTTTTTTTTTTTTAGAAGAATTGATCTAAGAATATGGAACTAGTAATCCCTGATGTAACCAGAAAATAGCTCCTGTGGAAAGCGTTATTTAGAAATGTATTAAAACAACGACAGTGTTACACCTTGGTATAGCCAATAAGATTTGTAGATTGCTGTTGATATTGGATGTCTGCGCTGTAAGACACTGAATACATGTGTAAATTGCGAAGGCCGCTAATTGATGTCTGTGGTTAGGTGGTAAATGTTTGTGGAAAAGGACGGATACAAATGTTTCGGATTGAAAAATGTTCCTTTATTCTCTACTCTAATACATTTCAAATGTCTAACCGTCTGTTGAACTGAAAGAAAGTCAGTATCTACATGAAACCAGTTGATTGTGGGTCATGGTGTATGATTTTTCAGTTTTGAGTTCTGAATCTGCTCTTTGCCTCAAATACAGATTGTGCAAGATGTGAAGTTCACAGTTACACAGGCAGTAGAGCCAGTGGAGAAGGGGTTCACCAGGTTCAATGAGAAGCTACACAAGATCTCCGAAAACATTAAGAAACATGACAAGGAGAAACGAAAGACGAGGGATGACAGTTGTATATCCACATCACCTACACGGAAGGTGATTCGTGGGATAGATGACCCTCTCTTGAACGGAAGCATGAGTGACAGTGGGGTTGCAAGGGCAAATAGGCATCGCCGCAAATCTGGATATACCAGTGCAGAAAGCGGTGGAGAGAGCGGTAGTGATCAGAGTTATGGTGGGTTTCAGGTCAGAGGCCGTAGGTGGGTAACCAAAGATTGAGGAAAGATCATGGAAATTGTCTCATGGGATGCTGTGGCCTGTGGGTTTTGTCCATTGTTGTTTGATTGTCGATATTTTCATCTGAAGCTGTTACCTTTTTTGTTCTTTGTAATTCATAGAGGATGGCAACAACTGTCGCCTCGGGGCTACTTTTTTGTTAGGGGCGCAAAAAAATGTAAATGGCATCGAAGTTAGAGGAAATGTCTTGTTAGGGTATATGTAATTTACACATTTATGTCGAGGACAGTAATTGTAACAGCTGAAATTAAAATTCAACTTTTTGTTAGAGAAGGTGACTCAATCTCCTTCCAACTCTTTTTCCAAACGTTGGCGATCCAACGATGTGCAGAAGCTGGTTCAGTCCAAGTTTATGATAGCTACAGACATGGTGAATTATTTCTGAACGAGTTTTGTTTCCTGTTCGGTAGTTTGAACGAGGGAAGGGCTGAGCAGCAAACGGAAAGAGAACCAAAAAATCGATTATCGCTATCCAAATATGGTCAATCAAGGCAAAGCCACCGTGCTGAGTTGTGCAGCTACTTTACTTAATCCTTTTCAATTACAGCTAACACTATCCATAATCTTAGTTTTTGACAAATTACAAACGAAAGATGAAAGTTTCTTTGCAGATAATACTTATATCACTGCCCGGAGCTCTGCAGTAAGCAGGGAAAACTTCCGGTGCTGTGATAAGATGGGAGGGGTTCGAACTGCTTGAATTCTTGATGACAGGTCAGTGTAACTGGATCCCGCGTTTAGCTTGGCAGCATTGAGTATCGTCTGCAAGATTTGTAGGGTATCGCCGTGACTAACAACTAAGATCGTGCACCTGTAGATTGAACGAACATATGTAACGGACAAAGTCACACATAGATAATACGCAGGCAAGAAAGGTATGACTTAATTTAACCTAATGGCAGTGAAATGAGGAAAGCCGTGGCACAGCTGGATAGACCGACGGTCCTGTACAACTAACAGAAAAAAACTCTAACTGAGAAATTGAATTGAATGATCTATCAAGAACTGCAAACAAACTGAGACAGTTACAAGTTTTTCATCCTTAGTTCTGAAATTCTTAAACGCCGACGGATGTTTCTTTTTTCTTTAAGTAGAAATGATTTGGAAATAGGGCTTTTAAGTTTCACAGCCACAACTACACATTTTATTTCATGTCTCTGCAATGCCAAAGAGCCTGATGATATGCAATGTAAAACATAAGAATTAAGATGATTCTAGAAATTACGATAGATGTATTGCAAACATGACTACGATTTAGGAATACCAAACGCGTATTTAAACACTTACCCTTGAAATTGTGACTCCATAATTTCCATTGCTTCTGCAAGTCTGCACGCAACATCATCAACGCTTTCTCCTCCCTCTGCCGGCCTCATGAGTGGATCTTTCTTGTCAAGAGCCCATATGTCGTGATACTACCAGCAAAAGGGAAAACAGAATTACGACAGCCTCAGCATCAGCAACAGATGATTATAAGTTAGCACCACCTATAAACCAGACAGTATAGACAAAGCCCTTAATCTGCCACTTTAATCAGCAGAAAAAACCACACCAACACCAGTGGACTTACTTTATCATGTGACAAAAGCTCGTACGAAGGACCAAAGAAGCGTTCGCGAAGATTTTCCATAACCTGTCCAGAAAAAGCAACCAGGGTTAAAGATCACTGGTTTGAAATCTAAATTAGCATAATCGATCAACCAAGCTTATCTCAATCAGAAATCAACCAAGATACCGTTCTTTTGGTCGATTTTCAGGGACTTTCTTACCTTGCATTGAGCCCCCTCAAATGGAATGTTCAAGACAGATGCAACAACTTGAGCAGTCTGACTTGTTCTCGAAAACGGAGAGTAGCAAATCCGAACATTATCAAGTGGTACGTTGTTTTCCTCAAGCACCTGCACATTACAAACTACTCAAACTCCCATTTCTTCGTCTCCTTCGACATTCTGGTTTTCGGTTAAATCTTCCAGCCTACCAGTTTTCAAAATCTAGTTCACATTTCCTAATCATTCAATAATTTTGCACACTAAAAAAGATTCAAACTTTTCGAAATGTGAAATAAATTGCACTAAAAAAAAAAAAAATTAAAATCTTAAAACAGAAAGTAAATACGTTTTGGAATGATTGTCCAGCTGATTGTGCCTGACTTACACCTTCTGGCGCCAATTGATATTCTGGGAGGGTACCATTTTCCTGTGTCGAATTCAAAATACTCAAAAACTGCAGGGCCAAACAAGTAATTAAGGAAAATTGAGGGGGGAAAGAGAAAAAACAACCATGGAAGAAACAATGATGCCTCTCTCATTCGGAATGCTCTTGCCGTGCCTCAGCACCCAGTATCTGTTCCTCAGAAACGACGTCGTCTCCGCCATCTCCACCCCGCCACCGCACTCCTCTCCTCCTCTTCACACACCCTCCACTTACGGTATGTGATTTTATTGGTAGGCTTCAATGAGATGCATTGGTTGGTCAACCAATGAAATAACTACATCTGTATTTATATGACGTGGCGAACTCCTATTAGCTAGAGTATAATTCTTCGTCTGGAAACGGCTGTAGACGAACAACTATCTTTTTACATCACCGGCACCCTCAAATTTGCAGAGCTGTTTGGGAAATTCATAAAATTTGAAGCGAACCAAAAGTTGCTGAGCGAGTCTGTGAGTCTTTGCTTCGCCGGAGAACGTAGATTTCACGGTCATGGCGCTCAATCTGCGGCAGAGGCAAACAGGTGATATTATCTTTTGACCATTTCAGTTTCTCTCTCTAGATCTCTGTGTATCAACCAAACCAGGGAAGCAAAAATTAAAAATATTGGATAAAATCGAGAACCCATTTAGCTAATATAGAAAACCCAGATGAATTTTCACCGGAATTACAATTGGAATGGATGAAATGTGTATATTTTATCAGGGTTTTGTTTGTTGAGCTTGATCTGTGATTTTGGTTTGAGAACTGTACTAAATTCATTTGCTTTGCTTGAATTGGGCTTGCTTAAATTTGAATAATTTTTCTGGGATTTTTGTAAATTATTGATTTCGATATGTGATTTCTGTATTCAGAATGTATTACCCGTATGCTGAATCTGAACCAACCCGTTAATGCAACCGGTATGGCCAACGAGGAGGTCTATAAGATCTTGATCTATGATAAGTTTTGTCAAAACATACTCTCCCCGTTGATCCATGTCAAGGACCTCCGTAAGCACGGCGTGACCCTGTACTTCCTGATTGACAAGGACCGAAAACCTGTTCACGATGTGCCTGCTGTCTACTTTGTCCAGCCCAGCCATTCCAACATTCAGAGGATCATTGCCGATACCTCCAACTCGCTGTATGATAGCTTCCATCTGAACTTCTCGTCCTTGATTCCTCGACCTCTGCTTGAGGACCTGGCATCTGGGACTTTGAATTCAGATTCGATTCATCGGATTTCGAAGGTGCATGATCAGTATTTGGAGTTTGTGACACTGGAAGATAATTTGTTCTCATTGGCACAGAAGAACAGTTATGTTCAGTTAAACGATCCCAAGGCAGGAGACCGTGAGATTGAGGAGATTATTGAAAAGATAGTTGGTGGCTTGTTCTGTGTTTTGGCTACGCTTGCTGTTGTGCCAATTATCAGGTGCCCTCGCGGTGGACCAGCTGAGATGGTAGCATCAGCATTGGATCAGAGACTTCGTGACCACTTGTTGTCAAAGAACAATCTGTTTACGGAAGGTGGAAATTTTGTGAGCTCTTTCCAGCGCCCCATATTGTGTATATTTGATCGTAATTTTGAGTTATCTGTGGGAATACAGCATGATTTTAGGTACCGACCCTTGGTGCATGATATTCTTGGATTGAAGCTTAATAGGTTGAATGTTCAAGGTGAAAAGGGTGGGATGAAGTCATATGAGTTAGATAGCTCAGATCCCTTTTGGGTAGCAAATGGGTCTCTAGAATTTCCGGAAGTAGCGGTAGAGATTGAGACCCAATTGAATAAGTATAAGAGGGATGTTGATGAGGTCAACAGACGGACTGGCGGGAATGATGGAGCTGAGTTTGACGGAACAGACATGATTGGGAATACAAAACATTTGATGACTGCAGTGAACTCATTGCCAGAGTTGACCGCACGGAAGCAGGTGATTGATAAGCACACCAACATTGCAACTGTGTTGT
>JAOTRO020000005.1:5373621-5388394 GCA_028566515.2 Pyracantha coccinea | reverse complement strand
ATTCATAGTGTATTCGAGGTACTGTTTTTCAATTTTTCTTCGTCAGTGAAGTTCATCATTTGTTTCTCCAGAAAAAAATATTTGAGATCTGCATGCTATTGAAAAATAACGACGGGCACTGTTTCTGGAATGTAAAAATAAATTGTTTTTGGATTTTAAGTAACACTGTTTCTGGAATCTAAGTCACTGTTTTTGGAATTTAAGTCACTGTTTATGGAATCTAAGTTACTGTTTCTGGAATTTAAGTCAATGTTTCTGGATTTTGGTTCTTTATTTTTTTCCAGTAACAGTGTTATGTTTTGGGTTCTCCAGAAACAGTTTTATGTTTTGGTTCTTTTTTTTTTCCAGACACTTTTTCGTCGGTTTTTGCCATTAAACTTCTTTGAACTTATTTCGGCTGCTTTGTTCTGATGAATGCTTCATTTTTCAACTTTGATTTGGTTGTTTTTGAAATTGGGAAACTACCAGGCAATTGGCAGTTAGATGATGAAGATGATCCCCTGCCGCGGGTACATGATTCTGCTGCAAGTGACAGTGGGAAATCATCAGGAAAGAAGAAGAAAGCTTCATTTAAGGAGAAGTCAAGTAAGAAGGGAAAAGAAAATGGGGAGATGGGGAAGAAGATCAGATATGAAGAAAATGGTTCAAGGCGAGATAAGAGCAGACATAAGGAAAGTGGCTCAAGGAAAGATGAAGGGAAAAAGAAGATGAGGAGGCGGAGACATTTCCAAAATAGTGCCAATAGTTTTGGTCGTTATGGTGGTGCATGAACTCAGTAGAATATTTGTTGGCCCGTGAATAATAGTTTTGGATCGTTTTTTATTAAACTTTGGGCCCTTTTGGTTAAATAACATTTTGGGATGGTTTTTGGTTAAATATTTGTTAGCTCAAGCCCTTTTCATTAAAGTTCCCAAAAAAAAAATGGGGATCCTTTTCCTTAAAAGCTTCCTCTGTATATATATAGGATTCTATTCGTAGAAACAGAAGCATGCAAAGACTGATCACACACTTGTATCTAATTCTGAATGGGAAAGGCTGATCAAGATGCAGACCGCTAAAGAATTTTACGAGTTCTCAGATTTTCCATGGAAGAATTCCACAGCTAGATGTAATTGGATTGTCCGAGAGTATTTTGAACTTGTACACCTCCGAGATGAGACGCAGATGGCTAGCTGAGCTTCTCGGAGGCACATTTAACCTGCCATGCATAAAAGAGATGGAGAAACATGTGGAAAAATGGGACGCATACGCAATATTACCAAAGATCATGCATGGGCGCCCTCCATCGAAGTCCTTTTGTTTAGCTAGCAACTTCAGCACCATCTCTATCTACCAAATCAACAACTACCAATAAACAAAGCTTAAGCAACAAAAATTGAATTTGATCTTGCTCGAAAAGGCACAGCTTCCTACGCAGCCTCCGGTGGCTGGAGCGCCCAACGCCATGCCTTTGTCTAAGTGTTGGGGATTTGGGAGGATCGACAAAGGAAGGAGTGTGAATTTTAGAGTCAAGGACAAGAGAGATGTATCCAAGAACTAGAAGCTACATTGTTTCCAGGAGAACAATCATGTCCTCATGAAGACGGCAAGAATATATACCAAGTAATGTTCAGGTTCTTTTTTCGTACCCCAAAATTATCAATGAATATAATAAAATCGTGTAATCATCTAATACAAATACTGATCCAAATGCGCAATTCGTAGCTGAAACCTCTCTTCGGCTTGTGGGAAAGACTCGGTCTGCGATGCGATTCAATCGAATTGATTTTGCCAATCTCAAGTGGCCAGCTGAAAAAACCAGTGGATTATGCAGTTTTAGGCACATTCTAAAAGCTGGAAACATGTCCATAGTTTCATATCAAATCCCACCTCTAAATTTTAAATAAGATTTTCAAGGGAAGAAAACATGAGGCGGTGACAACATTAACTTTAATACAGCTTCATCGGCATATTCCAGCTAGTCCTTCAAGAGCCAGAGTGAAATATTTTGCAGTTCGCGAAAAAAATAAAAAATGGAAAAATACAGAATGAGAAGAATTTTGAATGTCCACTAACCTGAGCTGTCTGAATATCCCTGTGCACGAACCACCACGGACCTGATTTTGACAGATATCTGAAAGGAGAACAGAAGAAAAACAAAGATACGAATAATCACCAACAAAGATGGTGACGATGCTGATAAACGTAAAACTCAAATCTGAACAATCATTTTGCCTTTTCTACTAAAATAAGCAAATGCCGTATTCATATTTCAGCAATCGAAGCCTTGGATTTATTATCATCGGAAGTTATAAACCAGCCACTTAAAGTTGGATTGGTTATCGAAAAGAGTACATATTCACAACTAATGATGATAATCAAAATTTGACATGGTAAATTATTACCTGGCATAGCCTGCGACTGCTCGCAAGCCCATGAAGAGAGTCAAACCCAGCCAAACTCCACGAAGGCCAAAGATGGAAGGAGCATATAGCAAAAATGCGGAAGATATTGCCCCCACTACCATCTATTAATAAATAGAAATTATGTCAACAACAAAAACAGAAATATGTACTCTTACATAGTCAAGGTAATAATAAAGACATGACTGAATAACTTCGGTTCTTCTAAGGGAGCAGCTTACCATGGAGCGAGCTGCATATGCAAAATCTGAAACACCATAATGGAGGCCATCGAAAACATAAGCTAGAGCATTCAAAGGCTGACTAGCACTGACAAACTGTGGAAAATTAAACATCATTACCTATGTTAAAGACATCTGCATTTGCATAAATCTAGACTAATATACCAACAAGCATAAATTTGAATACGTACCAATATCCCAGATCTAACAATTGCTAATACTTCAGGATCGTTGGTGAACAACGTAGCTAAAGAACCAAAAGATACTCCCAAAATTACAGACAAGGAAATACCTGTGAACAATCCTATCTGAAAAAAACATTCACGTAAATTTATCGTATTTGAAATCAAGAAACTACATATGCAACGTAACAAAACTACACCACAAATAAGTCAAAAAGAAAAAACAAATACCTTTAACACGGAGTCAGCAACTTCTTTCACAATTTTGTATTCACCTTTTGATAAGTAACTTGCAATCAGGGCCTGCAAAATGAGACATTTTAGCTGCATAACATTGATGTCATATACAAAGACACGCAATTCTTACAAAATACTTAGTCTTCACACACCGATTGAGTTACCAATATGGAAACCAGTAGATACAGACTACAATGATAAAAACAGCAGAGTCAATACCTGACCAGATGCAGCCATTGCATCAGTTAGAAGGGATACAGCCAACCATACTTGAATACATATCTGATGAGCAGCCATGGCTACTGGACCTTGACGAGCCGCCATTGATGTTCCCAATGTCAAGGTTGTAAGACAAGCAAGAGTTCTTCCAAGAAGAAAGCCACCTACATCATATTAAGTAACAAACTTTGAATAGGCAGACGAGAGAATTATCTCTGGGGTAATGAAAGAAGTTTAACAACCAACACAAAGACAAAAGAAACATTAATATACACTGCCCCGATGCATGTGCACTGAATCGGAAGATAAAGTGAACTACTATGATAGTCAAGAAAATCAAAGAATCAGAAGGCTGGAAAAAAGCTGTATATTGTCAGATAGATGAGAGAGTAAAATGTTAAAAGGACATAGAACTTACCGGATTTAATGTATCCACCAAATTGCAGTGATCCAACCTTCGGAGGCAATAGTACAGCTCTCTTATTTAGAAACCAGATCATTAAAAAGGTGACAGTGTATCTGAAAGACAGAAGTTCCATAATATTCATTTTCTAATTACAGATAAAACAAAAATTAAAATTTACAGAAAATCTATTGAAAATCACATACTGAGATATAACAGTGGAAATGGCTGCACCAGTTGCACCCAAACGAAAATAATAAATAAGGAGCGGTAACAAAAACACAGCTAACAAATTACCAATACCTGCACAAATAACAATACATCAATTAACTGGAAGGACCACTCAAGCTTGACTAAAAACAAATGGAAATCAACAAGTTGGAGACAAGACTATAAACACACTGTGCAAGAATAACAGACCAATATTATGCGTGTGTTATGCATAGTACGGGTGGGGTGTGTCTGTGTGTCTACACCTTATAGAAAACTAGACTTTCCATCCCAAAGCTTCAGATTATTTCATATTCAATCAAAAGATGCTAAAGGCCATTTGGACACGTATCACAAATATATAGCATTGTAGTGAATGAAAAATTGTTACTCTCCTCAGCAAGATGCTGATGACAATAGATTAACCAGTCATTTCAGCAGTCACACATGACAAATTCATACTGCTATGGATAAAGGGATGTTTTTACTTGAACATTTAAAATATATACAACCAAAAAAACTTGCCTAGACATAGTACTGGAGTTTTTGTATCCTTAAATCCACGGAAAACTCCTTGAAGAGCCAAAGACGCTACAACTGCAGGAGCACCAAGTGCTCTTAGTTGAAGAAATCGTTGTGCTTGAATACGCATAGGTGAGTCCTGTGATATTTGGGGGAAAAAAGATCTTCCTTAAAATAAACAGTCAAATATGATAGGGGAAATCAGAAAATGTATGAGCTAAAAAACCAAATTCAGTAAATCGCATAGCACAAGACCACTTGTATACTAATTGTTCGCATATATATAATTACATTTATGTATACAAAAAAAGGAAAGTTTGTACAATTATGTACAAAGATATAAGAAAAAGCAGACAAACAAATCAGTATGAGATGTAATTTTAGATCAGGTAACCTACTGATGATATGCCCATCATATTTAGAAACAACCCAGATCCCATAGACAGGGCCACGGCCTCAAAAATTCCAATCCCAACTGCTAACAATAAAGCTGTAGACACTGAAGATAGCTGCTTTCTCTCAACGACTCCATCAACAGGTTTTGGTTTACCATTAGTATTGCCCTCTAGACAACCATTTTCTGTACGACAATTAGCCGAAATCAGATTGCGAAAAAAAAACTGTTCAGTAATCTCCGCTCTACTTTAGACATAAAGACTGACCAAATGTGTACAACAACAATGACCAGGGAAGTAAAACAAAGGTTTAACTTCACCTGAAGCAGAACTTTTACTTTCACTCTTAGCAAGGTCTTCAGCAACAAAAGAAGTAGCAACGCTGAGGAGAGGGATATTAAATATCTTTGAGATATAATTAAAGATGTTCATTGAAATACCAGCTGATGCCAATTCCACGGAACCTGTGGAAAAACAAAGCAAAATAAGTAAAGAGCTCAAATATAAATCAATTATATGGTTATTAGTCATTGAACACGTTTAAAAGAGTGAAACAAACCCAAATTGCCAATGTACGCAGTCTCCATTAGTTGTGCTAATGGATCAATGGCCTGACCCAGAATTGCAGGTAAAGAAAGCATCAATAGCTCGCGTTTGATATCTGGAGAATATGTTTCACTGATAGGAATGTTATTCAACTCGTTAACCCAAAACACACATAAAACAATGTTTAAGATAACCCCCCATCACCTAGAAACTAAGAATAATAATAACAATTTCAGAGAATCACTGAAATGGACAATTCCCGAAAGCTTTTGATAGTAATATTTCTCATATAAGCTTCATGCATCAAGATCAAGTGAATATAAACAAAATTAGCTTGCTTGCACTTATAAATCAATAACCACATACGAAGGGAGGGACTAGAAGATCAAGGGATTGGGAGGCTTCCAACAAAAGTAGAAAAATAGATTTCACTAAAGCTATCATGCTCAGTTACCACCCACTCTAACAAAACCATATTTTTTTTTTCAAACGATAAGTTTCTATCAAATTTGAAAACAAACGTATGAATCTCTTTGCAAGTAAAAGGCGCAGTTCAACTTAGACAGATCAGTACCAAGTATTTTACAGAAAAAGCAACATGCAAGTCCATTAACGGCCTATTTCATGTTCAATTATTAAAAGAATTATATAAAAATAATAAAATAAGAGCATCAATCAAAAAAATAAAAAAGTATAAGAATAATAAAAGCAGCATTTCAAGAAGCTAAAGCAACAAAAAATTTACGCATAACAAGATACTGTAGGCTATAAGGTCTTACAGGTCACCAGTCCCCCCACTTATGGGAGCTTCCTCTTCTTGTAAAGCCAACTTCCCTTCAACCTCAGAGGATCCCACACCCAAATCCGAACTCAACTGATTCGCCGCCCCCAGAAAACAGGGTCTTCTGCGGCGTGTCACTAGCGGCAAGCACAGTGGTCTGCGTGTGGCTGACAGATTACATCCCCCCACAGCATTGGCATTGCTCAAATCCTTCCTACCACTTCTTGCTACAATATTACTATCTTCCCTTGTGTGCAATGGATTAAAAAACCTGGACTTTCGAGTTATCGCGTTACCGTCACTGGATCCGGCGGTTAATCCGTTAGAAAGGGCGCCACTTCTGAATTGGGTAGCCGCCATTTTCACCAGTTCGTCTAATTCCTTCAAAATCAAACGGAAAATCCAAAATTTTCGTCAGAATTTCCGAGCACTAGGGTCTTAACAACAATAAATAAACTTCAATTATGCAAAAAGAAACGAAATTTACACAACCAAACAATCATTTCCCACTTTCCCGAAACAAAAATTCAAAATTTTGAAAGCCAAACTCCTCTTCGGGAAAAGATATTACATCACATTTGAATACAGAAAATAAAACTGCGTAACAATTGTATAAAAACGTGCACCCCACGCAACTAAACGAAATAAGGCGGCGGCAATTGGGATGTGAAACGGGAGTTGGGAGAACGATCTGTTTGGTTCCCGGGAAATTCTACAAAACAGGGGAAAAGAAAAACGGAAAGTAGAGAAGAAACAAGGAGGAGGAGTCACCTTTGTGCAGGAGAGAGAGAGAGAGAGGGATTGAGATTATTGGGGGTCTTGAAGTGAGGAAGAAGAAGAGGAGGAGGAGGAAAGAGAGAGGGGGTTGGAATGTCGGTTGAGAATTGAGTGAAAGAGAGAGAAGGGGGGCGGGGGGCCAATAGTGGTCAGTGGCTGGGTGTACATTTACATGGCTGATGGGGTGCGGATGCGAACGCCACTGCAAATGATAGAGGGCAAGGGAGGGTGGTCATCGCTCTCAGGATATTAAACCACGTGCCGCGCTATGAAATGTGACCTTTTTGTGCCACGTTATGCAATCATCGCACTCAGGTGTTACTAACCATCACATTCCTTCTGTTAATTTTTATCCTACTCTTTGTTTGTTTCTACTCTTCGTTTGTTCCATTCGAAACTAATGAAGAATTATGTGAAAGAAAAATAGATTTACGGAGTGTATTATTCTTTTCTCTAACAATAAACAGGTGCAAAAAATTATTTCTCTTGTTTTGTCTCGTTATGTAACTACCACTTCACATGTGTAACTAACTGATGAAGGGTTTAAAAGTCGAGTTTGTATGTTAATAATACTTTTAGTGTTTTCTTTTTATTGTAAGTGAAAGATTTTATGTTCGACTCTCATAATTAATTAATTCTAAACTATATAATTATAGCATAATTATGTTACTTAACGTAAATCAGTATTCTGTAGTGTAAAATACAGTTAGAAGAAACAAAACTAAAAAAATAGAATTAGCTGGCTCAATTGAGAAAACTGTACTAAACGAACACTTATAAGGAATGGAAATGAGAAGAAAATGAATGATTTAAAATTCATGACTTCTTTTGAGTAGACATTTACCCATTGAGAAGAACATGTCACGATTCCACCGTTGAATATAGCAATTGGTAATCATGTTAAGTAAAGAAGGTTGGGGTTTATGTTTTGATTTGTTAGAATTAGTGAACAATAATGGCGAGATTCAACTACATTAATATTTAGTTGTTATATGATCAGTAAACAGATTAATGTGAATGTTTATTTTGCCCATACCAATTCCTTACTTTTTCATATTCTTGAGTTATTAGATTCATTATTTTTTACATTCTTATAAGTAAACATGTTTTTTTTAATTAAAAAATAATAATATATATACACACACATATATATACACTTTAAATTTATGAGGAACAACTCATCGCCTATCGATTGTTCATGTCCACATCAATAAAGCACTTCACGTGTAAATAATTGAAAAATGCTTAATTAGTTGCCCACTCAATCAAAGAAATGCTTAATAAAGGGTGGGTTCAGTACAATTATTGTATTAAAAAAAAATTAATTATCATACCAAACTTTTGATATGACAAAATTTAGCACTATTGACATTCTAAATTTTCGATATACTAAATTTCTATATGCCATAAAATTCAGTTGACATGACATTGATCTGTATTGTGCTAATTGAGTTTTACTTTTTTGGGCCCAAAATGTGTGTGTGTGTGTGTGTGTGTTTTTTTTTTAATGCAAGTAGCCCACATATTAAGATGAAACTTAATAGCACCTTTGTTGTAGAGGAATTTGAGAGAGAATGAGAGAATTCTATTAGAGAATTTCTTAGTGTGTTACAATGTGAGGCATAATCACCTTTAAATAATGGTATGGTTATTCTGACAAATTACACAAATCACCCGTAATTCAATAAAGAGAATCAATTACCTAATCAATCGAAGAATGAATAACTTATTTATTTGAGGAATCAATGGCCTAACGGTTACAATAGTTACACCCATTAGTAGGCAAACATAAATAAATATTCAGCAGCAATCTTTAATTTTCCAAATAATCTAATATACCTATATCCTACAACCAAGATTCATCATTCATCATTCATCATTATTTAGACATATTTGGTAAGTCAAAACATGCATTAATGATAACATACAAAAGTTAGGATTACAAACCGAATCAAATTGAACTTAAATACTTCAAGTTGCAAACTAAATCAAATATATAAAGATCAAAGTTAGTAATTAGTCTTATTAAAAAACATTACAGAACGGGCCTTACAAAAATGTTTGTGAAAAGTTAAAAAGTTATGTCACAGATCCACCATCAACTATTAATATATAATAATACCGTTGCTATAGATTTTGAATACCAATACCATACTAAATATCTTAGGTCCGATACAATTACCATACCATTACACACCAAAAAAATGTCACAAAATCGATACGGTACACTATAGTTAAGGGCTCTAATTCTGAAATGATGGATTTTGCTTCAGTTTTTCTTGTAACTTTTCTTTTCTCAGAGTGATGACTGATGCAAAAGACTAATTTTCGCCATGCTGATGTCCATGACGGAGGCAACCAGAGATGGTTGGTCGTCGAATTGGGGTTGTGTTGGCGTTCTTCTGCCTTCGGCGGTGACTCCGGAAGAATGAAGGATAAAGTTGGAATTTTAAAGAAATTGTGGGGTGTCAATTAAACAATTAAAAACGAAAAGGGCATTCCTATTCCAAACGGGATACGAAAGTAAAACTTGGAAAACTTTTCCCAAATTTAAATGGATAGCAAAATCAATAGTGTATATGTACAAGTCACACAGTCGCAAAATTCCCTCCGATAATTTTTCATCTTCTTCTTCTCCAATTTGATCGCCGTCGCGAATCCCAGAATTCTCACGATGACGGTTGACGTTTCCTCCGCGGGATCCTTCAAACGAAGGCGGCTCATCGGCGCCGTCGATCACATCGCCAGCGTCGATTGCACGGCCAATATCGAGGAGAGCGCAGACGAATTCTACGACTTCACCCCAGAGGACTACTACCGCATTCAACGCACGCGGCAGAAAGAAGACAAGTTCCTCAAAACGCAGAAGATTAGAGAGGCAGAGGACGCAAAACGCAGGTCGAAGATCACAAAGGCGGTGATTAGGGTTCGGTTTCCGGATAATCGCACAGTGGAGGCAACTTTTCAACCGTCGGATAAAATTCAGAGCTTGGTCGATTACCTGAGGAAAGTTGGTGCTCGACCGGAGTTACCGTTTTACTTATTTACTGCTCCGCCGAAGCAGGTGATCAGAGACATGTCGCAGGATTTTTACTCTGCTGGATTTGTTCCCGGTGCGGTTGTGCATCTTTCGTACGGTGCACCGAACTAATGTGAACCAACGGTGCAATGCGCCACCACCATTGTCGAATTTTATTTTCTAGCTAATAATATTTAATGGAAATAAATTTTCTTTTTTTATGAACTAATCCACGTGTTAATCTCGATAGTTAGTTTTTTTTTTCTTTTTTTTGGGTAGTTTGATTTTTGAAGTGTCTTTTAACGGAAAATAATTTATATGGAACTGATTCACCGTTATGGTGATATTCCTCTCTAATAAAACAATGATATAAGTAAATTTTTTAACACATGACATTGTATTACTGAGAGATGTGTCACGTGACGGTAAACTCATTTTATGTAAGTTGTTTTTTTCTTAATGAGATTAATATTTAGCTATTTAGCTGCACTAATTAAGCAGTATTTGAAATGTAAGCGTATTGTTAATGGGTAGGAATAATGGTGGTCCAATAAAACTAGTTATGTAAGGTTTTGTGGGATGCATCATGTAATTGCATGAATTATTCTCCAAAATTCAACAAACCTAATAAGATAAGATAGAACAACCCCCAACAAGAATTAAATGAGTTTGTAACAATCGTTCTTTTCGCTAGATCAAGGTATAGGTATGAGCATGTGGTATGCCCTGGTCTTAGGATGGGGTAACCTCTATTCTCCCTAAACTTTTAATAAAAAAATAAAATAAAAAAGATAGAACAACCAACTTCTAAACTAGCAATTTCTGAATATAATTCCCAAGTGACCAAAACAGAAGAGAAATAAGTTAAGTTGAACGTCTTTGATTCCTAACTACAGTAAAACATAGAAATGTACTTTACAAAAGGCATGATCACGGCTTTGCCAAAATTTTTGATAGTTACCCGCATTAGGAGATGTACAGAAGAATTACATTATAATTTGGTTCCCTCATCCTCTTAGAACAAGAAAAAAGTGGGCGACATTGTAGAGACTTAACAACATATCATTGAAGAACATGAAGAAAGTGACTGGCCACGAAGAGGAAGTTCCAACTCGAGCCTTGCAAACTCATCTTTGAAGCGTTGTTTTTATTATCGGTAGTGTTTGCCAATGAAGTAAAAGATCTCAGTTTGATTTGTGTTTAAATTTTTTCCGATAATGTCAATATTTTCATAGAAATATCCAAAAAATCAAAGAAAGATATAGAAATGGGGGTGAAGTCTAAAACTTCACCTTATATCGGAGAAACTCTTAATTTTAGGCTAAAATCAACATATATTGTCTATATTTATGACTAAATATTGGAGAAACTTTTATATTTCGTTCAAACAAATGTTTGACAATCCCCAAAGTTCCATTTTAAATTCCCACAATTTCCATCAAAAGCAATCAATATCGATATCGATATTTGATATATCCGTTGATATTTTTACTGATATCAATATTTTAAACACTGATGATAACCACTATTTAGTTGGATGTCCAACTAAATCACCATAGGCAATTTCAAACCGCTAAACACGTAATTGCTGACAAAATTACACAACGCAGATGTCGGTGCTGTGTATGACTTGTTTAGTTTCTTCTAGTCATCTGGTATTTATCAATTCATATCAACATCGAATCTGGTCCCAACTCCAAGAGAATGAAATGAAAGATTTCTTTACTACTAATAGCTTGTTTAGTTGTGTAGAATTATCCGATAGACAACTAAAGTCCACTTCCAACTGCACTAATATTGTTTCTAATTTGGTAAGATGTGTTGGTTTTAATACAAAAGGCTTAACTATTAGTAGGGGTCGGGTCAGGATATTTAAACTTTTCTTTTCTTAGTGGTCAATGTGGGATATTTCAACACATCCCCTCACGTGGAACCCAATTAATGAGCCACACGTGGTAGATCCACACATCGACAACCACGTGGAGCCAAGAGGACTCATCCTACATTCAGGGCCAAGGGGATCCACCCATCATGTGACATTACCGGCCCGCTCTCTGGCTTTGATATCATGAAGAAAGGGAGCGTATTAAGAACGAGTTCCACATTGCATGGGCTTATAAGAGACTGAGCTACTCCCCATATTACCAATTGGTTTTATGATGAAATCTCAACTTTCTTCATGATATCAAAACAGGTTGTCCCATGTGTGAAAAGTTAAACAGCTACTCGCTCCACGTGTACAAGTGTAAAGCGAGCTTACCTGTACAAGTGGACTGCGTGACCAAGGTTGTAAGAATCTTGGTGTGGTTAGTATAACCAGCATAGGCACAGTTGTTTGATTGCAACCGGAAGATGTGCTGTTGCCAAGGAATAGCTGACTGGTCAGACTCGAAGCCTCGCATTGCATCGCAGGGCATGCCGTTGAGTTAATGGTGGATGGCTCGCATTGTAAGCAGTGCAGATATAAAAATTTACAGAGATTGTGAGAGTCCACCAATGGGAAATACAACAAACTAGTGAGAAATGCACTTACGTCCAATTGTTTGCAGAACTGCTTTGGCACTTCACGCAATTGGTGGCAGTAAAGGCGAAGGTTTTATTAGAAACCAGTAAAGGGGCGTCGAGTGATTCATTTGATAAGGAAGACCAAATTCTCCATCAAATGCAAAACCCCGTTTTATTCACGGCGGACCAATGAACAAGAAAGAAAACTTTCATTTTGACTTGTTTTCCGTTGTTCGCTTTGTAGGTTTTTCACCATAAATAATTTGCGCACACCTTTTTTTTCTCTTCCGAATGCTCTTGATTAGAGGTGTGCATGAAGAGAAAAGGTGATCGGAAAATGGAAATCATTTCACTTTCAATAACAAGGAACACAAGGTACAAGAAGATTCATGACTTGTGAGGGCTCTAAAATCCTTCTAATGCCGTTTTTAGAATGCTTTCTTTGTCACGTGTGCATTGCATGTCATCAAATGCAAGTCAAGGCTCTCTCATTCCATGAAAAATAAGGATATTTGTTTTGTTTTATAAGAATATTCTGTCTTCTTTGGGTCACCTACTTTATTTCGTTTCCTCATTTCATTTTTGGAACCTTTGAAAAGAATAGGTTTCAGTCAAGACATATTGGTGGCTAAAGCCGAATTTTAATTTCTCCTCCTTTTTTGGTAACGGGAAAACGTGGACAATAACGATAACTTATCCATGGGTTTCATCTGTTTGCCACCAAATTATCCATGCTTCCTGGCACGTTGGACCATCTCGGTCATGGTTCATGAGTTAGTTTTCATTTCGACCTTAACTTGAAAAGGAGAACAAGCCCTCGACGGAGGGCCGGAAATAGTTTTCAGTAAGGCAACGAGTTCTACAACCCGCACCATAAACCCTTTGCCTTGGGTTCAATTGCCGAAGTGGAGATTCAATTTTGTAACACAGCACTTGGGAATAAATAGATGAAAATGTACATTCATGTTAAGATCAAAGATCAAGGCATCTTTTCATCATTCACATACAGGTACATTCATGTTAAGATGTGTACTCAATTACTGACAAACGAAAATTAGGGAGCGACGTTTTCAACTAATGATAAGTTTCTACAAAACTTCGAGCAAACACCAGGGAAATCAAGCTTGATACATCATTTGTATTCAAGAAACAACTTGGCATTGAGATGGTAATTCATTTACTTGTTTTATAGAAAAGGCAGCTTCCTTTCGGGCATCATAAACAGTTACGCTTATGAAGAGGAAATTGAGTGCATTGCGTGTTTAAAATAAATCGACTAAGAAAAACATACTTCACTTTTCCTCTAGGCGTCGGAGCATAGACTCAGCAAAGCTTTGTTGCCTGCAAACAGATAACGACCAATAAGCCACAAGATTGTGAACTGCGTGCGTATAATCTTCTTTTTCTTTTCACATTTGTATGATCCTGCCTTATGTATACAAAAACAGTAAAACAATTTAGAAGAATCAATGAAGACGACGGAAAAAAAAGAGGAAATTTAAGTCTGAATTACTTTCGCTCTCTGTGCTTTGGGCTGGGCCGAGAGTATTTCAGAAACCCGTCCCACGGAACCATCTTTAGTCCTGCTCGAACAGAAATTATTTCCCTGACCCTGCATAAAAGCATCCAAAAATAGAAGAGATAAACAAGACCATAACAAGGGTGGGGATTACAAGTCCAAGAAAGACCATTTACCTCTCGGCAAATTCAATGGGGGTCTCCCCAGGCCTAATGTTTTGGGGCTCCAAATACCACACATCACAAACAACAGCCCATGACGTCATCAGTTGTAGCAGATGCATTGTGAAGGACTGCCTGCAACACAAACATATCATATAAATCCTTCTGGTATCACAACATCCCCAAGGCCCCAGCACCTTGGTTAATGTTAACTAAATTACGGATCTAAGCTTAACCAATGGCCAAGTCCCATGGAATGGAATCTAGAGTAATGACTATGCTTAAGCATCATAAAACATTTTAAGCATTCAAATAGCGTGCAAGGTGAAGTAGGCAAACTTTCAAGCAAACCCACAAGTCAAATAAGGAACTCAATATTTAGAATGTAGAAAGATAGAATCCGCTCCTTACTTTTTGCTATTCCAAAAAGCATCAACGAAAATTTTGTTGTACTTGATTGCAACGGGACAAACTGAGCAGCCAAGCTCAAATGCACCCTAAGCAGTATGGAAATTGAAAGTTAGTAAATAAAAAATACCAAGCAATAAATATAAACTAGTATATTAAACTTAAAATGAGCAAAATTTAAACTAGAATACAGTTACCTTCTTAAACATAACAGTGTAGTGATTGTTTACACACGTTCCTTCAGGAAATATAAGGAGAGGGTTATT
>JAOTRO020000005.1:5357565-5368337 GCA_028566515.2 Pyracantha coccinea | reverse complement strand
TTCCTTTTATAAGAAAACTAGGAGCATTGGTAGCTCTTTGTGGGAGGGCATCTTCTTAGTGGATTGGTAGTGGGATATGTAAGTTGTAGTGGATGGCCATCCACATTGAATGGTCTTTAAATTACAACAAAAACTCAATTGTCTATATCATTAGAGCTAGTTCGTACGTACGTAGCTCATCAAAATGGATTTGCTTACTCAAATTTCCTACACCATTAGAGATGCTTTAAGAGATTGGTGTAGCCACCTAAACGATATAGGATTGGAATTGCAATGGCTAAGTTGGTCACAACAAGAACCAAACCAACCACCAAAATATTAGCCCAAGCCGACTTCTGGCTTTGTGGGTGAGCCAATCAGCCAGCCAACGTCCATGCATGCTTCAAACTTCATGCCTACGGCAAAGGAAAGAGCAGATGGATTTGAGTGAAATTATATATGTTTATTTCAGGATCCCAAACTGAATTTATCACATATCTTAGCGACTTAGGTCAATCCAACAAGCTCGTTTTGGGGATGTTTACGTTGAAAACAATTTTGTTCGTAGGTGTTTCTGCTAGAAGTGCTTTAATGATAAATATGTAGACATTTTTTTATCAAAATTCTCCAGAATGACTTCGACCCATAAGCGCCTTTATGCAAATAAGTAGTCAAACATTTTATGTTGTTATAAAGTGTATGAATATTGGATGTCATGCAATTGTGGTGAAAGCCCAAGTTAGTAGCCCAAAAACGTAGTGTGAGGCCAGCTTTTGGGTTGGCAAGGAAGAAGAGTGTTTTACTTCATGGGCTTAAATACTTAATCCACTCTCCTCAATATTATTCTATTCTTTATTTGTTTACTTTTATTTTTTTTCAGTAGAATAATTTTAGCGTTAGTAAATTAAATAATAATTAATTGTTCGGGAAGGATAATCAGTGGAGATCAACCTCACATCAGAGTGTATAGTTTGATATGATTAAATTTCGCCATTGTGGTAACAAAGTCATCCCTTTTTATTTTTTATCTTAATATTAAGAAAATTCACATTACCACGCTATACTTAATATACCATGAAATGAAAGTATGGAATTTGAAAAAAAAAAATCCTATATTTTTTTAAGACAACCATATTATTTACATAAAAAGGTGGGGAACACTAAGAAGCCATAAGAATGAGCCAACCATTATAATTTAGTATCATTCACCATTCATGGGAGTTGTGACCTCCCACTTATAGGTGCAAAGAAATATCACTAGATTGTAATACTAAATTACACATATCATATGTTTGTCACCTTCATCTACCCTAGTAATATCCGGATGCACTTAAAATCACGAAGTATTATAGCCACACCGTTAATGTTAGGCTTCACTAGCATCCTTACATTTGTCTTGAGCATGGGGTATACCAACTATCTACCAATCACGTGAAGCATTGCATTGGATGGTTGAATAATTCAGATGGGTAGGGCGCAACTTGCTTGACAATATAAGACGATGGAGGTTTAGGTTTCGGCCGAGAATGCCCTTTTGGCATGCAAAAACAATGGAGTATGACAAAAACAACACAACATGCATACACGACGATGCCTTTATATTCTAAACTTGCAAACGCAAGCAAAGATTAGCCAAAAGTATACACAAATCCAACCAAACAACGTTAAGAATCAAAGGGAATGTCAATTTAATTTCTTAAGGCATGTGCGTTGCGGGAGTTAAAGAGTCTTATCAAGCTAGACAATGCACACACGTAAAAGAAAGAACATAAAAAGAAATTGTGTGAAAAATATAGAGTGATGTTGTGTCCCTCCACTTGACTTTGAGTTTGGGACTATGTCTATATGTGGTATACATTGGGAGCTTGGAGATGTAGTGCAAAATTTTCAAGGAACTTGCCGTGCATTCTTATTATAATACATGAAATGATACATCGAGTGACTTGTATTATGCTAAACTGGTTTTGGATTGAATGCTTATATTTTATCATAATATTGAGTGTTAAGGGTCACTTGCTCTTACTTCACGCAATAAAAAATGAACGTGTTTTTAGCACAAAAAGACATCATACACGAGGAGGAAGCATGTCAAGTGTATCACACGTTGGATATGGAAGCCTAGTGTAAAGAGCTATTAAAATCCTACGTCTCTTTATCTAGTGAATTAGTTTTGCTTTTGCTTTGTATTCACTAAAACTATATAGCGACCCGCTACCAAATCACCCATTCTAAAACATATGTGAATATATTAGGGCTTAGAGTTTAACAAACAATTTCTTCCAAAAATGTTACATGCAATTCTTCCTATGTTATAACACGTTTTACTTATGATTTTGTTAGTTCACTCATATTATAACTCATAAATTAATTAGAAACCGATAAGTTCCCCTCATAATAACAAACAATGATGATTTTTTTTTTGAGCAAAGACAATGATGATTTTGCACAAAGAAAACCTCTTTCCCTTGAAATTTTGTGTTTGGATTTTGATCGTGTTACTTACAAAAGAAATAAATGGCCCATTCTTTAGTTCTTTTTCCAATGATAAAGCTATTTATCAAGCATTATTCCCATGACAAACAGTCTGATTTTGCTCACCTTAACTGCAAAGAGAGAACAAGAAAAGAAATCAAGTTATGTAAACCTTTAGCACTCACCACCTCAGCTAATGAAATTTGCTTGACAAACTCCTTCCTATTAGGAGACAGTACCCTTTCATAGGAAAAAGACTTACATGAAACATGTTCATCTTCACATAAAATTTTAATCCAGTAATACATTGTCATGTATAATATTTTTTTTCATATGATAGAGTACTTTGAACCGAAACATCATAATAACGACGAACCAGTTTCATATAAGCTGAGCCTTTTACAGATGAGTTGAAGTAGATTCAAAGGAGCCTTGTTGGACTTCCCCTTGCTTTTTCAGGCTCTTCCCAAAACTGTCAAAAATGTATTCTTTGTTAAGTAATTTTTTTTTTTTGCTACTTAGTACTACGGTTCAGTAGTATTCTTCTACACTTGTAAGTAAGAGGTCTTAGTTTCGATTCTGACCAAATGCGAATTTGAATCATATTATTGTTAGCCCATTGTGAGGCTAAGTCCTCTCCCCTCCCCCTCTCTATATAAGATCGTTTGTTAAAAAAAAAGAAGTAATATCTTTGTTAAGTAATTTTAAATGCTGAAAAACTGTTCCCTAATTAGTAATTAACTTGCTTTCCATTTTTTTTCAACTTGCTTTCCATTTCAATGACCTAAAATTACCAATCACTGTCTCTACCTCTTGACATTTTCTCATTTTCTTAATCATGGAAGTACACAACCTACCCAATATTGAAGCCAAGCGTTAGGTGCATCATGCATTCCCAATTATTGTAATTAAATTCTCTTAACTAACCCCATTAAGTACTAATCAGTCAATTATCCCCATTCATATGTATTTAAGAAAAAAATTGTGTTTCTTATCACATATTTTTCAATGTGACAACCACATCATTATTCCATGTTATCAAAATTCTTGTTTTAACAAATACCTATATCTACGAAATATCAACTATTTATCTATTTGTACCATAATTCGCGAATAAATAACATCTCTTGACAATATTATAATAGTATCTTCATAGAAAGCACGTAATTCAAAACTTGGTTTTCCTCTAACTATATGAGTGCATTTTTGCTTACCATCCTAAAGTGGTGGTGATGCTTACTGTCCTATTAATTACTTTATTTTTTGAACAAACAATATTATCTACATTAAGGGAGAGGAGGTGGGCTAAGCCTCACAATGGACTAACAATAATGCGGTTCAAATTCACCTTTAGGGAGAGTCGAACATGAGACCTCTCATTTACAAGTGAAGAGGAATACCGCTAGAGTGTAGTACTAAGTGGCTCCTATTAATTACTATTAGATTAATTTAAATTTTAAAATTTGTGTAATAGATAAATTAAATCAAATTCATCAAACAATAATCAATAAGGTGATGGGCATCACTATCACTTTAGGATGACGAGCAAAAATATTCCCCTAATTTGCAAAACATATTTCCCTAATTTTATACCCACTTTTCTTTTAAAGTTTGGTCAAATATTGTTAGAAGAATGCTAATGAGACTCTCTTAAAGTATAACCCTCTGTTACCTTACATTTTAATATCAATTTTAATGTTAATATTATAAAATATTATGTAAAAAAATATAAAGTGATAGAGAGTTTAAGATGCCAAAACCATGAGGTGCCAAAAAATTAGGCTCTTTATGAACTTTCCACAACCTATATTGTTAACACAGGAACTAAGATGACAGAAAATTCAAATAAAGTCTAATTTGAAAGAACTCGCATTTCTCTCGTTAAGATAATTGTCCGTTTCGTGTCTTGATTTCTTGGCAAACGGAAACCACCATATTTTTGTAACGTCAAAACGCAAAACGACGAAAGCACTCACTTGAATCACATCGTAAAGCGTTATTAACAAAGCCCAAAACGACAATTAGCGCCAGGGCGAAAGCAGGCAAGGCACCGCGCCCGCCAATGCTCATGACGAGCACGTCCGTCCCTGTGTGACTGTGACTGTGAGCGTCACTCGGACGGAAAGGCCGGCTTTCACTTTTCGGTGATTGTTGATTGATCAGCTCCGCCACGCCCTTTTTGTTGGGATTTTTTGTCGCCGTCTGTCCTTGGATAAAACAAATAAAATTAAAAAAAGAGGGAAGGGCGCTGAGCATTTGAAAAGTGACGGAGAAACAAAGATCTTGCCTGAAATAAATAAAGAATCTGGGAATTCGGGTGTGTATGGCGCTCATACCAAAAGTTTTTGGAATCTTTCAACTCATCCCATCGCTATTGATCTCACCTAATCATTACATAATTCCTCCATAAACTCAACAAAAAAGTAAAAAAAAAAAAAAAAAAAATCTTCCAAGATAAGAATTTCATTAAAATCGGACTGAAGCGTTTACATCTTCCGCCATAACATTAAATAGAAAATCTAGATCTAAAGGTCACCACAAGTAGGAGCCACCATGCTTGAATGCATACGCCACCATCATATTAGCAACACGATTGTATTCCCTCGAATTATTTCAATAGCTCATCTTAATTCAATTATTTTTCCTTTTTAATTCACTTTTTGCACTCAAAATCGTATATGTCTCCCTATAATATAGATAAATTTAGTTTAATTATTTTATGTTGAATCATGAATGATACATGATTTTCTTAGAATGCAAATAATATTTCCGTTTCCTAGTTCAGAAATTGACTCGTAAGATTATTTAAAAAGAAAGTTGTTATTATCACATTGAAAATGAACTATTTTGCCCTCCTCATTTCTTTATATTTTACAAAAACAGTGCGAGGACGATCATTTTACACTCCTCATCTTTTATATTTTACACTAATGGTTCAAGAGTAATTTGAAATTTTGAAGTGCTAATAACAACTCAATTTAAAATATGTTTAAAGACTTTTTTATTTTTTATTTTTTGAGGATTAGATATCTCATCTCAATAATTTGTTTTCCTAAAAATGCTTGAGAAAGTCTAAAACAATGGGATAAGGAGCCTTCCTATTACCCACTCTTCGCCCACATATTTAGGGAGCAAAAAACCACTTATCCAAAATTAAAAGATTAAAAATGGAGGCAATTGGAGCTTATTTTTCTCCTCCTCCTCCCTAAATTAGCTGCAAAATTCCCTTTTGCCAACAAAATTTTAAATCTTTCTAACTTGTAAATTTGATCTTTTAATTTAAAGACTAATTACACGTTTTTATTGAAGGAGTTAATTGAGAATTTATATTAGTGAAAACATTCAAATTTTTCGCTAGCAAAAATCCCATTGGCTCCTTCAATCTCTTTCTTCATGGCTCCCAAAGCTAGAGGCCCACTCAAAAGAACAACGATCATCGTAAACTGCAATCGGACGATCAGAAACGCATCATCGTCGGCACTTTGACAATAGTACCGTCTGAGCGCGTCACACTGGAACCAACCCATTAAGAATTACGCGCGCGATGGGTTTTAGGGGAGGGCCCTTTTGGTGAAGCTCGTTTGTTTTCTTGCGGGGGAGGGAAGCCAAGAGGCACAAAAACGCCGTCGTTCTGGTAGTCTCTGTCGTCACCGCAGAAGCTTTCCAGCTTCAAATACAACGACTCTATTTCCTCCTGTTTCTGCTCTGCAACAACGCCGCCAACGATGAAGAAGAAGAAGAGAGACGCAGTTAACGGCAACAGCTGCATCAACATCACCGCCACCGCCACCGCCCTCGGAGGCGTCGTTTTCAAAACCTCTGTTCTCCGGCGACACTTCCGCCGTATCCGCCACCGCGTGTTCCCGCTAATCTCCGCCGTTTCCGGTTGCCTGCTCCTCTTCCTCGCCGCCTTCTCTGTCCTCGCTCCGTCGCCGGTTCTGCATCCTCACGATCACCTCTCGCTCTTGCGTCACCTCACCTCGGTACTCAAGCAGACACCGAATCACCTCCCAGCTCCGATTTTCTCGGTTTGCTATGATTTTCTTTTTATATGAAAACTTTCTTGTGGTTTTTGCGTTCAGGATGACAATGGCGACGTTGAGGTCTGGCCGAATTCGGAGGAGACGACGAAGTTTCGCGTGCCGGTGCGATATTTATACTTTTAGAGCTGATTTTGCAGAATTTAATTTGGTTATTATCTTTCGTTCTGATTTTGTTTTGAATTTTTTTTCTGCTTTTAGGAGAGTGGGGGAAGTTCAGGTCGAGATTTATGGAGTACAAGGGAATCGGAGCTTTTCTATAGCTGCAGCAATGCCGCCGATAACTTTGCAAGTAAAGCATATTAGATATTTATTATTTACTAATCTTATTTCTGCCCATTTTGTCTCTCTCTGTAACGAATAAGGTTTTTCTAGTTTCTTCGTAGATTCGGGTGATCGGATATTCAGATTGAAATTCAGTATTCATTTGATGGTTTTGCTTAGTCTGGAATATCCTAGCATTGATTGAAGTCTTGTTTTGTTCATTTCATGGCGTTGTAATCGAATCGATTCTCAGCCGTGTGATGAATTTATGGTGAAATTTGAATTTTTGATTGTTGGAGCTCTGGTTTAATTTATCTGACCAAAGCAATGCTTTAATTGTTGCAGCTGCTGATGCGAAAACTCATTCGAATCGCTACTTGTTGATTGCTACTAGTGGAGGATTGAACCAACAAAGAACAGGGGTGAGTTTCTTTGTTCGTAATTGGGGTTTTTTGTTTCGTCTAGGCATCTGGTTATAAGTAGCTCTTGTTTAGGTCTAATTGATTGGACTTGTACGTTGTAACTGTGCGTGTTTCCGCTGTTGGTTCAGTGCCTGATGCTTCCTTTACTGGTTGTGTTGCAGATAACAGATGCTGTCGTTGCAGCTTATATCTTGAACGCTACTCTTGTTGTTCCCAAGCTGGACCAGAAATCGTATTGGAAGGATTCCAGGTCAGTTTCATATTACAGTTGAAGAACTACTGTCAATGTAAGGGGTATAGTCAGCGTATTTATAATGCGAATTGGGGTATTTGTTGCAGCAACTTCGATGAAATCTTTGATGTAGACTGGTTTATATCATCTCTCTCTAAAGATGTCAAAATCATTAAAGAGCTTCCAACGAAGGGAGGGAAACCAATGAGTGTGCATACCACGCGAGTCCCAAGAAAGTGTAATGAAAAATGTTACCAGAACCGCTTGGTGCCCGTTCTTAATAAAAAGCATGTAAGTGTCTTGCTGAAGAATGTAGCGCATATTTTTTAAAGAATTATAATATGCTTTCGGGATTGTGTAAGGTGTATGATATTTACAGTGGTTGTGCATTTGACCTTTGAAAAAAAAATAAAAATTGTTGGCGCTTGAATGAGCGGCTTTTCAGGTTACATAGAATTGACAGTTGCAGGTTATGCTTTCTAATGTGCAGGCTGTTCAGCTCACAAAATTTGATTACAGACTTTCAAATAGGTTGGATTCAGATTTACAAAAGCTGAGATGTAGAGCCAATTATCAAGCCTTGAAATTTACCGACACGATTAGTGAAATGGGTAAAAAGTTGGTTGATAGAATGAGAATGAAAAGCAAGCATTTCATTGCCCTGCATCTGAGGTAAACTGCAATTTATTTTTAACTTCTTGAGTAATTTTGCCCAGTATACTATGAGTAAGCTATGCCTTTGACAGAATTGCTTGTGCAGATGTTAATTGTTTTTTGTCTTAGTTTACTGCAATTGATACATTGAGTATTAATGTGTGTTTCTTTCTGAAAAAATGTCGAACTTTCTGTTTTCTCAGAATAATATGCTTGGGTGGGTTGTAATGTACAAAAACCTCTGTTTAGGTTATTTTGATGGTTGTTAGTGTTTTCCAAGAAATTGGAGTACGTAGAAAATGTTCATGATATTGGTTGGTCATGTTATAGGTTTGAGCCTGATATGCTGGCGTTTTCTGGATGCGATTATGGTGGGGGAGAAAAGGAAAGGAAAGAACTTGGCAAACTTCGGAAAAGGTGGAAAACTTTACATGTAAGGCTTCACTAATGAGTAATGACATGAATAATGCCATTCAGTAATTACCTATGTTATATAATTTGTCTCTGCATCACAATTACATTATTTTATGGGGCTACATTGCGTGCAGGCAAGCAACCCTGACAAGGTACGAAGACATGGTAGATGCCCGCTAACTCCAGAGGAAGTTGGTCTCATGCTTAGAGCGTTGGGTTTCGGAAGTGATATTCACTTGTATGTGGCATCTGGTGAAGTATATGGAGGTGAAGAGACATTGGCACCACTAAAAGCACTTTTCCCAAACTTCCACACAAAAGAGACTTTATTAAGTAAGAAGGAGTTGGCACCATTTTCATCCTTCTCTTCTCGAATGGCTGCACTGGACTTCATTGTTTGCGATGAAAGTGATGTTTTCATCACCAACAACAATGGGAATATGGCTAAAATGTTAGCTGGTCGAAGGTATTAAAACTCGAGTTACCAATACATTTATTTTTCCTCTGGTAAAAGGTTCGGATGTGATTCATGTTTTAGCTGTAACAAGTTTGTCTACTCATGCAGGAGATACTTTGGTCACAAACCAACAATCCGTCCAAATGCTAAGAAACTGTCTCCGTTGTTCATAAATCGTAATAACATGACATGGGAAGAATTTGCATCGAGGCTTCGAACAAGTCAAATTGGATTCATGGGAGAGCCAAATGAGATAAAGCCAGGCAGGGGTGAGTTCCACGAAAACCCAGCAGCCTGCATTTGTAGCGCATCTAACACAAAGGCTAAGGAAGTTCCAATTCCTCAAAATGAAAGTCCCGATATCCTTAAAATAGATAAGGAGGATTATACGAACAAGGACAGTGGTTATGCGACAGATGAGCAAGTAACTGAGGACGAGCAAGATTGGTCTGAGGCGGATTATACTGAAATTACAAATCGGTCTCTAGGGAAAGTGCTGCCTAGCGTAAGAGTTTCAGGTCCAAGTCTTCTACTTAAGTCCGACCAACCAGAACTCGACGAATTCTTTTCAGACTGAAGTTTGACGACAGGATTTCCAATTTTGGCAAGTTAGCAGTTTTGTCTTAGCAAGCTCTTCACCAAATTCTTTGGGTCTTTCTGTCGCCCGTTTTGACAGGTTACTGACATGGATGAGAATGATTTATACAATTGGGTTGGCCGTAACAAAAAAACACATTGTACATACAGGCTTCAGCTGATGGCAGGCTATACAGGACTATCCAGATTTTGAACCTTGTACAGTGGTTCGAACTTCGTGCCAAGGACAACATCGTGTTTTCTTCTTTGATGATTCGTTCCGTAAGGCAGGAACGAGCCATCTGGCCAGCAATCGGTTGGAGATGGCCTTAGTTTTACAGTTTTCGAAAGAAATACTTTCTGCTTTAATGTAACACACAATAGAATCTTCCAAGACTTCGAAAGTTTTCAAAGATAAATGCCCTCACGTCGTCATCATCAACTATATATGCTTGCCAAGTGGTTTCCATTGTGTTATATATGAATTTCATACTTATTTCATACTCGTCTAGGTCCACATTCACAATACCATGTACTTTCTTCTAAAGCTTTGCAAATGTAATTTAATATGAAACAAGTAATCTTTCGTTTTGCAATTTTGTGTGAGTCAACCCACCTCCCACCATAGTTCACTAAAATTGTCAAACTAGACATCTTCCTGAAATAAAAGCATAACAATAAGAAAAGAAAAAAATGACATACGCATTGAAAAAAATTAATTTAATATTGCCCAGATTATTAGTACAATTAATTGACAATTTCCAAACCAAGATAAGAAAGAATAAAAACACAGAGAAAGAGAAGTTTCTATTTCGTAAACCTAATTTTTCTAATATGCACTAAAGGAATTTTTATTAGCTTTGGTCAAAGAGAACTTATAATCAGGGACCGACAAACTGGAAAAATAGCTATTGCTATCGATTACATTGATGAGGATGGAAATTTGAAGTGGAGTTACTTTGTGGAGCTGATCCCCATGAACTTGATACCCCATATCAGAGCTATCAAGCCTTTTCAAGAGGATAATTGCATAGACTCTTCGATCTGGAGGGACCCTCCAAGTGGAAATTTAAGTACGAAATCCACATATGCCTCAGTCACAGGCCAGTTGATTTGTATATGGACTATGTATTAATATATATATATATACATATATATATATATATATAGGAAACCTTTCACAATAGGGATCCCCATTTTTTGAAAAAAATGGGGATTGGGTGTGGGGCACACTCAACAACGAATTTCAACGATCCGAACCG
>JAOTRO020000005.1:5338613-5351116 GCA_028566515.2 Pyracantha coccinea | reverse complement strand
ATGGATTTTGCCTATCTTGAGTTTTACCATAGCGAGGTTTTTGTAAGTTTTTACAAATGCATACTTCAAATAAAATTTGAGACTCGCGATCACCCGTTGTGCTGATGACTTCATCAACTATTCTACCTTATCTGCTGAAGATCTGATGCGATGGTCTGTTGAGTATTTACACACTCATGGGTGAGTGTTGCAGTCATATTTAGAATAGGAATGTGATTGTGTAAATCCTAGTAGATATATGAATATATCTTATATTCCTATTAGGAGTTGATTACCTATTAAGAGTTGTAATCCTAAAGGGAAAGGTTTTTGCCTTTCATACTATTATAAATAAAGGCACAATAGGGTGATACAAATACACCTCACAATTAAATCACTCTCTCTTCTCTCTAATTTCCGTCGGCCCCATCTCTTTAATCCCCTAGATTAGTTCAATCAAATAGGCCTACAACAACAAGGATATTATGGTAGCGAATTTCCGCCGTCTTCGATCTTGATGAAAATGTACCCACAAAACAATCAACTGCTTTAATCAAAGACCTAAGCCTCATGTGCTCAAGAGGTAGGGGGTTAGGCTGATGGATCTCTAATGCCTAAATTAGTTTCTCTGAAAAGAATGAGTGCTTAGAGTTTTTAGGGTTAGCAAAAGCTCACCAAAATTTGGTAGAGATTGAGGTATTTATTATATAGGAGGAGAGGGCTGGCCACACTGTTAAGGTTTTGCCCTTCACGTGGCAGCATCCTATTGACCAAGGTGTGAGGAAAGAATATTTCAAGATATTAAATAGGAAATATATCTTGGGATAATGGTGAAAGTATCCCTAATTGATTGATATAAGGATTACTTGATGAAGTCCATTTTCAATTAGGAAGGCATTAAACATAGAATTTGGTAATTAATCCTTATCTTTAATGCCCTTAACTTTTCCTTGCTACAAGCAGTGAGCAGTCGTATTCAGCTACTAACCTTCAGGGGTGTTGAGTTACGCGTGGGAGTATTTGAGCAGTATGCCCATTTAATGAGGTCAATCTTGTCATTCTAGAGCAAAAATCCATGTGTCACCTTTAGGATCTTTGGGATTATTTTAGGCTCCACAGATATCTCAAGATATAATAGCATTTATACAATCACATTCTTAATCTAATAGTATTGCAACAAAAACATAATTTTCACACAGATAGTAATTCAATAATAACCAAATAAGCAACTCTTATTTTACGTGAATTAATGGTCGGTGATCCAGCTGATTAAACATGCATCTTAATTAACCCTGTGCTCGAAGTTCATCTTTTATATAAGAATTAAGGTGGGAGGTACTGCAAATGACCTATGATTTTGAAAGAAAATGGTTTGTTTTCCATTATCAAACACAACACTCAAAATCTTTTAAAATGTTGTTTGAAAAAATGAACAGCCTCAAACGACTCTTAAGTTCAAAAAACACCTTATGCTAGGATTGAGAAAAGAGGCTTCTTTTTTTTTTTCCAGTGAATTGAAATATTATTAACAGGGCAAAAGCAAAAAAATACAACGAGAGCCGAGTCATGAAAGAAAAATGGTTTGTTTTCCATTATCAAACACAACACTCAAAATCTTTTAAAATGTTGTTTAAAAAAATGAACAGCCTCAAACGACTCTTAATTTAAAAAACACCTTATGCTAGGATTGAAAAAAGATTTTTTTTTTTTTTTTTTTTTTTTTTTTTTTTCAGTGAATTGAAATTTTATTAACAGGGCAAAAGCAAAAAAAATACAACGAGAGCCGAGTCAGAGGCAACCAACTAGCAAAACTGTTTAAAAGTCTTCGCTTTTCAAAACTCCTTGGTAATGTGTAATGTCTAATTTGCAAAGGATACAATCACATCAAATGATGTACAAAACCTGGAGAGGCAAAAGGATACTATCACATCAAGTGGAATGAAGTAGTGCTCTTCTTATGCACTCTCATATGTGAATGCACGGATGAGTGTGACAAATATCACTCTCCTAAATATATTCACCAATAATTAAAATAAACTGTAAACCTTTGTTTTTTTTAGTAAATAAAAAACTGTAAATCTGAAAAGGTAGACTGTATTATTAGTAAAGGGTCACACTCGATCTTCCAATCAGGCATTTAGATTTTGAGCAATCATGCATTTAGTTGATGAACTTTTATAACAAAAATTCCAAGCCACTAGGTTTTGAGCAACCTTCCGTTATCGCAGCTTGTTGGCCACCTTAACCTGTTCATTGCTCACTGGTAGGAAGTGTATATATATATCATTAAACTACAGGATAAAAATACCAGATCAAGATTCAAGATGACATATTTTACATATTTTTTAATATGTAGATCAAGATTATATTTTAAAAATGATTTATAAAAAGGGAGAGACAGGTCACTATACCCAAAAAAATGCCACATGGTGCCTCATTAGAATTAAAAAAAAAATTTCTACAAATAATACAAAAGCGAATCACCCTTTTCTTTTCCTCTTCTTAATCTGACATGGAATCACATTTCAAGATGAATAATGATGTATGACACTCAAATTATACATAATCACAATGTAACTTTACTAAATTGGGATTATTGTGCATGGTAGCATGGGCATTTCAGGCAAATGACATGCCCTTGTATACTTTATAGTTTTTAGTATTCTGTAGTTTCTACGACCAACTCTCCCCCGCATGCACTCGTGGGTTGGAATTTGAATATTCCAAATCAAAGAGCTTTTGGCATTTGAGAAGAAAAGATAATTAAGATATTTGTTTAGTTAATTTGCTATATTTTGAAAATAAAGAAAAAATATTGGTGTGTTTTTTTCATGGAATGTGATCGCTTGTCAAATTATCTGATATATTATGTCATAGACTAAAATTACTGCTTTAAATCATGTAGATGTCAAATTATTTGATGTATTACGTTACATATTATGTAAATTGATAATATGATAACGTAATTAACACAATAACTCTTTCTTTGGACAATTTGTTAGTTTTTGGATTCTTGTTAAAGATTGTAGCATATAAAATAGGTTGGGGATGACAAAGAAAATGATGGATGGGGAAAGAGGTCTAGGTGCTTCCTAGTGAAGCCATTCGGAGAAAATGAGGCTGCTTCTGGTTTTGGGAGAAGAAGAAGCCAAGACGGACGTCAAGTGTATATATGGACCTAATTAAACACGTCTGTTTGAACACTATTTTATTTGAACGAATAAGGGAGCAGGTCAATGCTTGATTGTGACTTTTGAAGTCTTTGGCTTTTAGTTTTCTAAATAATCCTTCAAACTACAGATTTTTTATTTTATTTTTTGATCAAAGGTATCATTCATTACCAACAATAAACATTACAACACAAAGGTCCAAAATTTACAACACAGAGGCCCAAAAAAAAAAAAACACAAACAAACAACAGAGGTTTAACCAAAAGTTGAGACCAAAACAAAAGAAAACACAGAAACAACAGGATCCGCTGTGTCTTCCGCCATAACTGCTGTTGCAACCACCAAAACAGCAGCTGTGCATGTCGATCTAGCCAAATTTGTTCCCTAAACTAAGCCTCGCCTTATCGATACCAGTAGCCAATCCCAAGCTTCACTCCTAGCATAGCTATAGACAACTAAGAATCTGCTGCCAAGTGAAAGAAGCTCATGGCAGTCCACGAGCAACACTGCTAACTAGGGCAAACAACAAAGAGATGGTGATGATGCAAGGAACACCCGACCTAGTGCACGTACCAGATCAATACACACCAACTTGAAACACCACAACAAATCCCGGCAAAGGGTGACTGAAGCTTGGAAATTGGATGAATATGGATGAGAGACAGCAGAGGGGAGAGAAGAAGGCAAATCGGCCAATAAAACCAAGGGAAAAAAACAGCGGATGGAAGAAGAGAAAGAGAAAGAGAGAAAGAAACAAAAGAAAACCCACCGATCCCAACCAGAGCTAAGATCGACAACACCAGAATTGGACTCGATTGGGAACCACTCACACAAATCGGTGAGAATAACCCTCAAACAGAGGGAAGGTGTCTCACAGAGAAAGAAAGGGAAAGTTCACCTTAGTGCATATTCTCTTCCTTCCTTTCCAAACTATAGAATCGTGAGAGACCAAAATGCCCATATTTTCTTTGATATTATACATACATGATAACCATCACGGGTGGCTTAGTGATTGAAGATGATGGCATGTCTTGGGTTTGATTTATAGCACGTGTGGATCACACGATGATGGCACTGTGAGGCTGAAATATTTCCGTGAGTCTTCCCAGCCCTAAAAAAGGTGGACTGCCATGACGAAACCACTAGCTGATTCTCTTTAAAAAAAAATTATGGGAACTTCAACAAAGAGCTCCCGGTACCGTTCACTTTAACGAAAAACCACATTTTTACACTAAAAAGTCAATCCTGATACTATTCACTTTACCTTTTATTTTGTCTTTATCGTTAAAACTCAAATTTTTCAAACTATTTTCATTAGTTTTCCTAAAAATTATACATACATCATGTACACACAAAAAAAAAATTGGTTTTTTTTTAAGATTACGATATTCATTAAAAGATACGTACACAAAGGAGGACAAGGTAACTTTGCTGGGATTTTTAACCCGATTGAAGGAAAAAAGTGTGCCATGCACAAGAACCATCCTCAATATTTTATTTGTCTTAAAATATTATGGTTTTGGCTCCCACAGTCCTGCCTTTTATAGTAGTCACTATGAGTCTATGACACAGCTTCTTTTTTATGCAGGATCAGAATGATTAATTATGGAATTAATTATTAATACTAATTTTTATAATATTCTCAACTAGATCACCTTAACTTTTCACCTCTCAATTCCAATTAGGTACAACCAAAATTTTCCTTGTTAAGGCATATACCCAGCATGCATAAGCAAGCACATATAGTAAAGAATTATAACATTCTGGTGGAAACTTTTGTTAGGGTTTTTGAATTAAAAAGGAGAAAAAGAAGATTCTTCAAAGTACTTAAAAATTATTTAGGTGGAAAAACAGATATTTAATGATGGTTTTGCAGCAAAAAATTAAGAGGAATAAAAGACATAAAAAGAAAATTTAAGCTTTTGAGTCTTTTTAAAAAATAATAGTGATTAACAGCACAAACTACACTTGTTTTGGTGATGAGAGGGACATGACTTTCAAAATAGAAGCATCACATATGCTCCCTTGACATATAAATCTTAGTAAACTACTAGTTCCTGTGACTTCCCCTACAAGGGAAAAAATTAGGGTGTTTATAGAGGCAAATAGGCATGTTCCTTTTGGGATATCTACTAAAATTGAAACAATATGAACACGATTAACGCATAAATCGAGAAAAATCGATCTTTTTCTTCTTCTTATTTTAACCTAAAAATTAAACAAAATTAGTCTTCTGGTTTAGTTATACAGAAGATTGGTGCTAGACATGGCATTGCAAATTGCAAAATGGATTCTGTTTTGGAGTGCTGAGTTTTGATTATTTGCTTCCTATGACACATTGGTACAAACACAGTGTTTCAAAGACCCTTGAATGAAATTGGAATTCTTGTCATATGGTCCCAATCTTCTTTTCACCTTTAGCTACCTTTCATAGCCCTAAATGTGTACATATGATGCTATATGTGCTATCTTTGAGATGCCAAGTACCAACCCAGCTCCATGTTTGTTTTATTTTTATTTTTTTTCACTTTTTCTTTCCCATCCCTTTACCTCTTTGAGGCAATGCTCTTTGATTTAGAGTTGCACATTGGATTGTAGTTGAGGTATTTGGCGCACTCATTTGGCACACTCATTCAATCCTCCGATCAAAATTCTAAAAGACGCTATGCGTTAATCCGGTAGCAGATTTAAGTATATACATATACAATATTATTTAAATATAAGTAAATTTATATGTATCTTATTTATACTATTTAAAGATAAAATAAAATTTTATATTTGTTGTTTATGTTAAGATGATTTTAGTATAAAAAGTCTCATTTTATTGCTATTTGTTTTTGAAATTATTTCACGGAAGTATTTTGTAATCTGTATATATACATACACGTTCAAAAACAATAAAAAGCAGGGGCAAAGAGTAAACTGAAAAAAAATGAAATAACAAAAAAGTCAAACAAACGGAAAAAAAATAAAAGTACAGATTATCTTCAAGTGTGTATTGTACAAAAATGTTCCAAGTACATATTATCTTCATTGCAGAATGTAAAGACTAGCCCAACCTCTTTACCGAGCAACGTCTGCTCACGAATTATTATATCACATGATTGACACATGAACTTATAAGTAAAATAGCCGTTTCATAAAATGAGTATTGACAACTTTAGCTCACATGCAGCCATCGACTTCTCATGATGCATATCTCACTGTAACAGAAACTAACAACCCAATTTACCATGTTCAATGGGGAATGGATGGCCAATTTGGCATGATTCTCTTATGATTAGGCAAACAATGGTAATTCAATTACAATTTAAATTCACATAATTACACAATCAAATAATTGGTAAAAACGGGTAGTGAATTATTGTGAAGCAACCAGTTAAAGCCTATATTTGTAACTAAAATTTTAGTCCAACCAACATGAAAACTACATTAAACAAAATTATTACGATTTTGATTATAATTGTTTTCTTAATGAATCATTATTCCCATAACCACAAGCACCAAAAAACACTCAGTCCACAGTGAAAAGTGAAAACCTTCATCCATATCATTACCTAAATTGAAAGGAAAGGAAACCACCAAGAAAACAACCAAGAAAATTATAAGGGTATTTCCGGAATGGAACCCGCGAGAAAATCCGGTGGCGGCAACAAGCGTCAAACTTTCCGTCAAAGTTCCAAACCAAACAACCCCTCAACCCATACAAGTCTCGTTTTGTCCGCTCAGTCTGCGTGGCTTTTGGTCCAAGTCCTTTTAAGTCTTATGCCCCCCCAAAATAGAATGCTTTTGAGACCTTTCCCAAACCCTATTCTTTTGCCTAATATTTCAAATTTCAATTAAAACTTTTTTTTTCTTTGGTCAAATTTCAGGAATTTAATAGTTTGAATTTCCAATTCTGTGCTTCTCTAACCGTAATCCATCTGAAATTCTAAAAAATCTCCCAACTAATTTGGTTGTTACGCCTTCACCAAAAGAAAATCTGGTTGTTACCCAAATTTAAACTATATTTAAAATTAAGGATATTGCCCTAAAAAGAAAAGTACACCCAATTAAATAAAATAATTACTTTTATTAAATTATTATTTATACACCGACGCTCAATGCCACCAATACACACAGACTCACATTCTCTCTCTCTTTCTCTCTCTCACACACAAACACAAATACACTATTCACTCTTTCTCTTCTCTTCTCTCTTTCTGCTTTCTGTGTCTCTCTGCTGCAAGCCGACGACAGACTCCGCGCTGGCAAAGATTCCCTTCTTTCCCTCTCCTTTCTCCTTTTCCTTTTCTCTTATCTTCCGAACCACAAACCCTAAGCTCGAAATTTTCCCGAGAAACAAACAGACACTAACCCAACGGTTACCGGAATCCAATCCAATACCAGTACCAATCCCAATCCCACCGTCATGTTTCAGCTGATCTCGACTTAACCCGCTACCTATTTTCCACCGGGGACTGATAAAGTTGCCTTCTTTTTCCGCCCGATGGGCTGCACGAGCTCCAAGCTCGACGATCTTCCGGCCGTCGCTTTATGCCGGGAGCGCTGCGGCTTCCTGGACGAGGCGATTCACCAGCGCTACGCCTTCGCCGAGGCCCACATCGCTTATATACACTCCCTCAGAGGAATCGGCCGCTCTCTCCATCTATTCATCGAACAGGAGGTGGGCAATTCATCCGAATCGCCGCCCTCCCCCCACCTCAACCTCCCGCCGGCCCGAAAAGGCCAGACTAAATCCTCGCCGCCGCGCCACTCTCACTCGAATTCAAATTCTGGGTCCCATCTCCACTTTCACTCCGATTCCGACGATGATTCCGGCTCGCTCCACCACTCCGACCACTCGTCGCCGCTGCACGATACTCACCACGGCGGTCATATTGATTATATGGAGGGCGGCGTCCAGGAGGGTTTCAATTCGTACCCAGATGGGTTTATGCGCATGAATTACATGAAGAACAAAGCGACGCCTTCTGTGGTGCATCGGCAGAAACCCGTGAGCCCCGAAAAAGTGTATCAATTGGGTGGATCTTCTTCTTCTAATCCGTATTATGGATACCAAAACTCAAATTTTTATCCAGATGCTGTCTCTAATCCTTATTCCGATTACGGCGGTGGGTTTAACAATTACAACGGCGGGGGTGGTGGTTATAATTATGGTGGCGGGGGTGGTGGGTATGCCAATTACGGTAATTCTTCTCCGCCGGTCCGTTACGCACCGTCGCCACAGGCCTCAGCTTCGAGTTCGTCCAAGCCGGCTCCTCCGCCGCCGCCTTCACCGCCGAGAGCTTCAGCTTGGGATTTCTTAAACCCATTCGAGGCTTACGAAAAGTCCTACTCTGCTTACACTCCGAGTCGGAACTCAAAGGAGGTGAGAGACGAAGAGGGAATTCCGGAATTGGAAGACGAGGAGTACCAGCAGGAGGTAGTGAAGGAGGTGCAGAGGGACCACAAGCATGTGGTGGATGGCGGGAGGCATTCCAAGGCTGTTCTGGACGATGAGGCAGCTGAAACGCAGCCCTCCTCCCTTTATCAAGCTCGGCCGAGCGTTGGGACCGATGGCGGTGGGGTAGAGTATGAAGTCCATGTTGTGGAGAAGAAGATTGTGGATGAGGAGGAGAGGCGCGAGGACCGAGGCAATGGCGGAGATGCAGCTAAAGCTCGACCGGGGTCTCGAGATGCTTTTGAAGTTGCTCGAGAGATTGAGGTCCAGTTTCAGAGAGCTTCGGAGTCGGGGAACGAAATTGCCAAGATGCTTGAGGTGGGAAAGCTTTCGCATAATCGAAAACATGGTGGGTATGGGATTATACACCTTTTAATAGATTGATTTTTCAAATTTTGCTTGCTTGAATTTTGATCTATCCGGGAAGTTTTAACTATTATTCTTTTGATGTGTAGTAGTTTTAGTTCCCTAAAGTGGAAAGTTTACAGATCGCGGTTTTATATTTAATTTTTGTTGAATTTGAACTCTATTAGCAGAGATTTGACTTTTGTTGTGTGGGTCTTTGTGATCAGTTTCTTCCAAGATGATGTCTTTAGTCTCTTCGCAACCTTCTACTAGCGCCGAGCCATCGACCTCAGCTGGGGTGGCTGCTCCTGCGCAAATGGGGTTCGATGAAGAATTGATGTTGAGGTCCAAAAATCTCTCTTCCACCTTACACAAACTATATCTTTGGGAGAAGAAACTCTACAATGAAGTAAAGGTATGTTGTTTCCTCCGTTCCCATTACTGGTTACATGTTTATATGGTCATCTTATATACTTTTGAATTTTATGAGTATGAGCCATCAGGGTTTCTTGAACAATTCAAACTTTTCTAATTATGCTTCACCAGACAATTGACTTATGATCCTTTGTTGTTCGAAAGCATTGTCAGATTACAATTTCTTTTATTTTCCTTATTCATAATTAAGTCTCGTCTTTTGTTTGCTTAAATGTGAATTTCAAATTGAGTTTCTTAATTTTGACATCTCTATATAAGGAACAATTTTCCTTTAGGTCTGACCAGAGCATATTGGCCCTCTGAAGGACTGAAGGGCCTCTTTGTTGGTATTGTGGTGTTCTCTCAAGCATAGATCATGATTCGTCCACCAAAACTAGGCTACTCTCTGTCTAACAATAGCTGAATAAATTATGGCAAAGTTCTCTTTTGATTCAAGTATTAACCCGAAATGAGCTTGACTAGGTCTTTTGCTGATGTACTCTTCCCTCACTTATAATTTAAACCACCAGGCATACTCAACATTTCTTCTAATTTCTGTCTATGTTAATTGTGACCCTATAACGAGTTTTCATGCTTATAATTTTTCAGGCTGAGGAAAAGATGCGGGTGATCCATGACAGGAAGGTTCGTAAGTTGAAGCATTTAGATGAAAGGGGCGCAGAAGCTCATAAAGTTGATAAAACTCGAACTTTAACAAGGAGTCTGTCCACAAAAATCAAAATTGCAATTCAAGTGGTAGACAAGATATCTGTGACTATAAATAAGATCAGGGATGAAGAATTATGGCCGCAACTAAATGAATTGATTCAGGGGTATGTCCATCTTCCAATTTCTGTGGCACTTTGTATGTTTCACGTTCCTTAATGAGGGGCAAAGTCATAGTCAATCTTACCTATATCATGATGTTATAGGTTTCGTCATATCTTAATATATTTTCTGGACCTTCTAATTGCTAGTCCTTGATGTTTGACAAATTAATTTATCGATTGTATAATTAGCTCCGTGTAGCACAAGTGGTGAGGGGGTGGGAAAGGGTTAGAACTGTAATAGATTAAAGGAATTGGTCAGGTCCATTGCTACTTGTATTTTATTGTTGTGCTAAGACTTCTTGAAGACGAAGAATGGAATTTTAAGAATTAGGCTTGGTTAGAGAATGGAAGTATTCAAGCGAGAAAGAGATGCAGAAGCAAACACTAGAAGAGCGAAAAATCTTAATCAATGTTTCTTTATGATTTTTGTAATTTGATGGTTTTATCCACATTGCGAACTGCATGTTACAACAACAACAAAGCCTTATCCCACTGCATGGGGTCAGCTGTATGAATCCTAGAACGCCACTGTGCTTGGTTTTGTGCTAAGTCTTCCGTTAGGTCCAAGTCTTCCTAGGTCTTCCTCTACTCCTTTTGCCCTGAGCGATAACTGCATGTATGGCTGCCGAATACCCTTGTGACCTCAAAATTATGAAATAGGCTCTTTAAGTCTCATACTATCTCCTGGTGTCTTGAACAATACCTACCTATATAAGGTTCTTAATAAGAATTAAGGTGCCTCCAGTAATCCATGAATCTCATTTTGGCAATAGGAAAGATTGGCTATTTACACAAAGATTGCTTTGTTGGAAATTGTATACTTTATGGATGCAATAGTCGTGTCACATGTCTAATTCTTTTATTTTCTCACACTTCAGGTTAACCAGGATGTGGAAATGTATGCTTGAATGTCATAGTAGCCAGTGCCAAGCGATTAGAGAAGCCAGAGGTTTAGGTCCTATCGGATCTGGAAAAAAGATTAATGATGTTCATCTTGATGCCACATTGCAGCTTGAACATGAGCTTATTAATTGGACTTTCAGATTCTCTACTTGGATTAGTGCGCAGAAGGGATATGTACGAGCTTTGAACAAGTGGCTTTTAAAATGTCTTCTGTATGAACCGGAGGAAACAGCGGACGGAATAGTTCCCTTTTCACCTGGTAGGATAGGTGCACCCCCAATTTTTGTAATATGTAACCAGTGGTCACAGGCTTTGGAGAATGTATCGGAAAGGGAGGTGGTTGAGTCGATGCGTATTTTCACCATGAGTGTGCTTCAGACTTGGGAAAAAGATAAGCTTGAAATGCGCCAGAGGATGGTGGCACACAAGGATTTAGAGAAACAAGTTAAGAACTTGGATAGAAAAGACCAAAAAATACAGAAGGAAATTCAGGCATTAGACAAGAAAATTGTGCTAGCATCAGGGGACGGTGATGGTCTCTCGGTTGCTGGACAGATTGTATATCAGAGTGAAACTAGAAATAGTACTTTACAGGCTAGTCTGCAACGCATTTTTGAGGCGATGGAAAGGTTCACTGATAGCTCTACAAAAGTATATGAGGAGCTTTTGCAACGTAATGAAGAAGAAAGGCTTGCTAGAGCGGGTGAGAGAGTTTCGTAGGGCTCTGCGGTTAGATGGAGTTACGACCATCCCTTTTCAGCCATCTAGGTGAAGGATTTGGAAGCTCTTTGAGAAAATTGCATTCCTTGGAGAAAGCTTTTCCTCCACTCTTCGCCTGTAATAGCTCCGTAAGCCATACTTGTGGGCCTGTGGCTTTACATCGACGGTGCAAGATGGTTGACTCTACAGTTTTAATTTAATGAGACAGCCAGCACAGTTGATTCACAACTTACACAAGCTCCGACGAAGGGCAAGCCCAAGGTAAGTTATGGCCGATTATAAATCAGCTTGGTCCACTGCCCGACAGCAGAAATGATTCTAACGCCGGTTCTGGCCAAAGTATTCGCTGAAGTGATGGTTGCTTGTGCCATCAATTGCGTTATGAGTGATTTCCTCTGCCTATGAATCAGCCAAGTCTACTTTCCCCGGAGGTTGGGGCTCATTTGTTGACATAAAATTTGCAATTTGCAGCGTAGGAGCGACATGGAAACAAGGGCTGGAGCTGCTTTCGCAAATCAAAAGTGCGAATTTTGCACGACTGGGGGCCAAAATAATTCAAGTACGCAGATGTCCTTTTCGGTTTTGTGATGGCGATGAGTTTCGGCGTAGTAGTCGTCTCCGTATGGGCTGCTTTGAGCGACGCAAGTCCCGTATGTGCCCAGAAAATAATTTAGATAAATTTGTATAAATAATTCATTT
>JAOTRO020000005.1:5287079-5303124 GCA_028566515.2 Pyracantha coccinea | reverse complement strand
TTTAAATTTATGTTTTGTATGACAATATTTAAATTTAAGGTTTTTTTTATAAGTTATGTATTTGGACTTAATTAGGTCTCAATTCCTATTGGACTTTTTTATTGAGACCTAATGTAAGCACCCTATCCTCGGTTTATATGTGTTTTCAATCTTCAATGAATATCGTACTTATGCTGAAAATAATTCTATGGATTAAGGCATAAATTATTTATAGAATAAATATTTAAAGTATTAATTATTTATAGAATAATATTTTAGGTATTAATTATTTATAAAATAATATATTAGGTATTAATTATTTATAGAATAAATATTTAAGGTATTAAATATTTTCTGAATATTTGTTTTTAATTATAAAGTTTAAGTTAACATAGATATCTATGTTTACGTAAACTTTATAATTACAATTATTTCATTCGTCGCTTAAGACTACTTTGCGCGACGAAAAAATTTGTTTGTCGTGCAAAGCATGGTCAGACTGCGTTCAAACTTTCCCATTTACTGCGCATTTATGATGCATTTTGCGCGACGAAATGTGAGATTTGAGCGACGAATATTTTCGTCGCGGGTGAAAAACTCATGTATGATTCACCACAAGCAGAGTCAAACCTATAGGACTATGACCACAGATTATAGTTACTCCTTGTAAACTTAGGAAACATTCACAGATGGTTTCATCTCAGCCTTGTTCATGCAAACATAGTTCAACAATGTCAGTTAGCTCAAAGATTTAAACTTACTTTCTTGTGAAAGTTCAAACATGTCATCCCATTATTGCTATTGCATGAAACAGAAGAGAAAAATAATAGGTGTTTGCTTTTTCTTGTGTGAGGAAAAGGCATCAACCTAAATATAAATATTATGGAGCATCATCCGGAAGCTTAAATGGTAAGTGATTTTATATGAGCTGAGAAACCAGTGATCGGGAAACACTGCATGGACATCTCCTAACTAATCCGGCACTTACCAGTTTTCTACGTCGCAGTCACAAGTTAATACAGATTGCAGATCTTGTCTGCTCAGTATGCAACAATCATGTCAGGGACGTGCAAAATAAGATGAACTAATAACTAATCACATAGATCATCATAAATGAGTTTTTATTTAAATGATCAAGCACATAGGAAGGATGGCTGGAACTTTCTATATGCTAGATATCAATGAATGAATGCTTAATTAAATTATAATATTGATACTCTAAGATAATACATGCTAAATATATCACTTCTTGAGTTGGAATGTTGGACTAGGAAGAGACATGGCATAGACATTCCTAGGGAAGCATATAGATACAATCGAAATCATGTTATCCTTTTGGCCAGTGATTGTAGTGGATGAGATTCCATGTCCCCTTCCTCAACCAACACTATATTAAGCATACCCTTATGCAAAAAACTCATCAATCACAATAATACATAACTACAAAGTCTTCTCTTCTATTTTCTCTCAATTTCTCAAATCACAAAGAAGAAATGGCTTTCCACACTCACTCTAACAGCTTCCCCTCAAGGCCACACCTGATCGCTCAAGAAGTTGATGAACTTTTGTGTAGATTGAGGTCTTCCGATGCCACCTCCACATCTTCATCATCAATTAGCCGCAGGCTAAATGGTTTACAAGATTTGCAAGATTGTGCTGATAGGTTGCTTCAGTTGCCCCTCACTCAGCAAGCCTTAGCCAAAGAGCAGAACGAGAAATGGACTAACGGGCCATTAGATGGCTCTATCAGACTGTTGGATGCTTGTGCCACTGCCAAGGATGTCGTCTTGCAAACCAAGGAATGCATATTGGATCTTCAATCAATCTTATGAAGAACACGAGGGGGTGAATCAGGAGCTCTCACGAGTGAGGCTAACAAATATCTAAGCTCCAGGAAGTTATGAAAAAGGCAATACAAAAGGCTTTGATTTCTCCCACAAAAAAAAAGGCTTTGAAGAATCTGAAGGGCATCGAAAACCAATCCACCTACTCTACCCTCAACAAGGACCAAGAGGCTATTGTCATTGTTAGTATTGAATTTTGTGAATTGTATATTCATCATGGAAAAACAAAGTACAAGAGACAGCCAATATATATGTGCTAGAGGGAAGAAACAAGACCTCCTACCCTCCTTGATTTACGCCTAAAGCTAACAAAACAAGTAAGATACACATCCCTTGAATTAAGGGAATTGACAACAAGGGACAATTGGTGATACCGATGCTAAAGATGGCAAAAACCAGCCACTCTACACGGTCCATCACACTATCACCCTAAAATTAGGTTAACAACTTTGTACAGTGGACATACAACCTAGTCCTAGTTGACATACTTCTTCCAATACTTCCAATAGTTAGCAAGTTGAGAGATGTTGAAGCAGTCACTGTCACGGTGCTTGAATCAGTATTGCCCTTCATTTCCAGGCCAAAGTCAAAGCCAAGCAGCTGGTCATTGGTCACCAAGATGATGCACTAAAAAAAAAAGTAGCTAGTGACGAAGAAACAGAAATAAATAAATTTGCAGAAACGGATGCTGCATTCAAGACAAGCAAATCTAATCCCCAAAACCAGCTTGACAATCTGGAGTCGTGCACTCAAGATGGCAAAGAACGACTTGAAAGCCTGTATAGGCAGTTGATCAAAACAAGTGTCTCATTTCTCAACGTCCTAAACTACTAGAATTAGATTTTAAATTTCACACATGAAAAATATACATGTATACATCATCTAATATCAAATTGATACATTCTATTGAGTAAATTTTTACCCTCTCCTATTTTAAGTATTCATTGCAGAACAGTAATATGAGAATTTTGTGGAATTATCAAGATTGCATTAATTATACACCCATTTGAATTTTCCAAGTTAATAATAAGCAATAATTTTCTATGTTACAAAAATAATATTAGGGCACACTCTTCTGCACATTGTGTTTTTCTAGTTAACATTCTAGGTCACACTAAATCTACTTCCCATGCTCAAGCTATCCACGATCCAAATTGGCAGTGAGCTATGCAAATTGAATCAGAGGCTCTACAACACAGTGACACTTGGAGTATGGTTCCTCTACCTGTTGATCATAAACCCATCGACTGTAAGTGGGTCTATAAAATCAAAATACAAATCCGACAACACCATTGCCTGCTACAAAGCCCTTTTTTTGCCAAAGGTTACACTCAAGTTGAGGGCTTTGATTACCATAAATGTTTTTTGCCCACCGCCAAACTCACCACCCTTCGGGGTCTCCTCAATATTACATTTGCCTGTCATTGGTATATCCACCAATTGGATGTCCAAAATGCTTTTCTTGAGTGTTATGTGCATGAAGAAGTTTATATTGAACCGTCTCAAGGTCTTCATGATAAAGGGAGAACGTTGTATGTTGGCTCAACAAGACTCTCTATGGACTTAAACAGGCATCCAAAAATTGTTTTTCCACCTTCTATGATACCATTCAGAGAGCTGGTTGTCATCAATCAAAAGTGGATTATTCTCTGTTTACCAAGACACAAGGCACTTTATTTATTGCAGTTCTTATATGACACCGGAGGGGACCAAGGGTCTCGAGGAGATGGGGAAATAGATACCTAAGAATCACTCGACCAGGGGTAACGGATTCACTCGACGTTGCTAATCGTGGATTCACTCAACATGACCAAGTCTAACACTTGATTTAAGAGGAAAAACACATTCTCTTCTTAGACTCATTATAATTCACTAAATTCACTACTTAACCTTACATATGAAACCCTTTAAATAGGGAGACATGCTCATTGATACAAGAGATAATTAAAACTAAAGAAAACATTTGTACTTACAATGCAACCTAATTAAGAAAGCCTTAATCATATTCTTTGAAGAACGAGAAGCCACACCAACTATCATAAATTTTTCGCTGCATTAGAAGATCATGGCTGATTTTTTCCGTTTGAAAACCAAATGGTTGAAGAGATTAGCTTGGTAGATTGGAATTCTCCTCCAATTTACGATGAGTATGATGATGATGATTTGTTGAGCTCCAGTGTACGTTCTTCGATGCTACCTATTGCAAAGGCATTAGAAAATGTAGAATTCGTATTGAAGTTTGATTATGAGGCACTTCATTTTCTTAGTGCTCAGAAAAAGCTTAACCCACGACATGCTAAACGGGTGTCTTACAAAAATTTCGGTGGAAGAGAAGAAGGGTCTTCATTCCAAGAATATTTGAAGGAAGTAGGTCAATACCGCATTGCATATATGAGAGATGACATTGCTTGAGTGGGACATATCAAATTTCAAGATATTGTTGATATGAAATAAGGTAGTATTTATGAATACATTGATTTTAGGGAGTTTTAACAAAACACTCCCGGTACTGTTCACTTTTAACGAAAAATCACATTTTAACCTTTAACTGGTAATGTTCACTATACCTTTAAAAAGGGTTTTTCATTAAAAGAGAAGTTTTTTTTTTACTTTTCGTTAGTTTTCCTTTGATTTTATTGGTTTTAATATTTTTAATTGGAAGGCTTCTCAAGTTTTAGTTGATGTAGTCAATCAAATGAAGATTGATATCAGTTGGATTGCAAGATTTTTCATGGAGCATGAATCTACCATTTCAAGAATACAAAGATATTCCAAGTATTTATTTGCGTGGAAAGGTAAAAATCAATTTCAAGATTACAACGGAGTCAACAAAGATTTAAACTTGAGGACAAGTTTCTTCAGAGAAGAAGAGAATGGTGCAGTAATCAAGGCTCTTCTACATGTATTGCAATCGAACAAAAGTCTCATGTGTATTGAAACCATCAAATATATTTAATTTCGTTTTAGAGCAACACAAATAATTAAGTAGTCATTTAAGAACATTTTAAATATTTTTGGGGTAGAGTAAAAGTCCAATTCGGACTAGAGTTTCATTGTGTTGTATTCCTTATAAAAATAAAATATCATGTACTAAACTTTTGAGAAAGAAGACTTGATTAATAAAAAATTATATTTGTCTTGTGCATTTGAAGAGAGTGATTTCTCCTTCTCCAATCAAGTGTTTGGCTTGGTCGTGTTGAGTGAATCCATGATTAGCGAAGTCGAGTGATTCCATTGCCCCTGGTTGAGTGATTCCCAGGTTCTATCCCCCGCCTCCTCTAGACCCTTGATTCTGCCATGCGTCATTATATATGTTGATGACATACTTCTTCTCAAACGCTTCTGTATCAATGTCCTTGGAGATTTTAAGTATTGTTTCATCATTTAATATTTTTGTTCCAAGAAAGGTATTTTCTTGTCTCAACGCAAATATGTACTTGATATTTTGCAAGACTCAAGACTTATAGGTGCACGACCAAACATATTTTCAATGGAACAGAATCTGAAGGTCACTCCCATAGAATGAGAGCTATTGATTGATCTAACTTAGTACAGGAGACTAGTTGGCAAGTTAACCTAGCTCATTGTCACAAGGCCAGATATAGTAGTACTCTATTCGAATGCTTAGGCAATTCATGCATCAGCCTCGGAAACCACATTGGGACGCTGCCTATATATGGTCTTCATATGCATCAAAGGTACTCCTGGTCAAGGTCTGTTATTTCATGCTTCTAATATGCTTTCCTTGAAAGGCCTTTGTGATTCATGTTGGATAGGTTATCGTGCCATAAGAAGATCAGTTACAGCGTACTGTGTTTTTTTGTTTGAGGCCCATACAGTTTGTTGGTGGGCTATTAGTGATTTGTTTGAGGTCTATTTGTTTGGTTGTCGATTTTTTGTGCTTGTCACTCGACTGCTTGGAGTTATGACCACTCAAGTGATAGCGTTTTTTCTGTTTGTTAGTTACTGCAATTAGGATATGAAAATATCGTCCGTTTAGTGATGGGGAGAACTCATATACGTTCTTTTCATACTCTCAACATCATCATGTGTGAATCGAAACCAGCTTGCCAGCCATAATCAGTTTGCCAATTCGCTAGTTCCCTAGTTCGCCAATTTGCCAATTTATCAAGTCAAGTCAAGTTTAGTTAGCCAGTTTAGTTCACCAGCCTGTTCGTATAGCAACGTATGCTTGCCTGCTTGTCCACCATGAGTTTGACGGGCATTTTGGAAAATTGGTTATTTAATTATTTGGGTTTGCTTGTTAGTTTAGGATTTAAGCCTAGCACATCCGAATGAAGGTTTCTAGGTTTTGTTCTATATAAATATAGCGTATAGTTTAATTTGAGTAATAAGTTTGTCAAGATTTAGTCCTTCGAGTTATGTAGCCGTCTCAACAAATTTCATAGTATTTCTTTGTTTCGTTAAGTAAAATATTATTCATAGTTTTGTATTCCATTTTTTGTTGTGTACTTTGATACGTCTTTGCTAGCTATTCTAAATTAGATATCAAACTTGTCATCTAAATTAGTCGAATCTGATGTCTCTTACAAGTGGAAAACCACCCGCATGCTAGTGCATTAATAATATGCCCCATATATTTGTACTGTTTACTTGTAATTGTTTATCTGCTAAATCACTTAATAGATTAGACGGTATTTAAGTAGTGGCAATTCAGACTTCAAAAATGAAGACAGAAGAAACTTGTTTGACATTGATATGAGAGGTATAGTTGCATTGCATTTCAAATTGTATTGCATTCTTATCTGAAGAGAACATTTCTTATGCCTTGCATTAGTTTACTTACTTCTCATAGTTAAACTTAGCGTTACATTACCAGTGAATGTGTTTCAGAGTCTGGTCAGCCCCAGTTCAAAAAAAGTTTTGTTATAGCTTAATGATTATTGTTTACTTGTAAGTTTAATTTGGCTTCACTATTTAAAGTACGTTGAGTGAAGAAATGAAGAAATGCGTTCCAACTAAAGGGTAGAATATGCATTATTCATTTAGAATCCTTAAAAAATAGAAGGATGAGAACGGATAAGTTTCTATCGTGTAATGCCTTCTAATTCTCTCAAAATAAAAAATCTAACTTCTACTTTCAATATATATCTTAAATTGCATAAATTATCCAATTTAATTTAAGACACGAGATGAACCCTAGATGAAAGCAATATTACTCGTACAAAGCAAATGGACTTATGTACTTGCAGTAGCCCGCATTCAAAAGAGAAAAGAAAAACAGAAAAGCTCAAAGTGGAACAGAATGAAAATTCCTTAATTGCGATATTTGCAGGTCTATTTGTCCATGAGATATAAGATAACATACCATTTCTCCCTCTCTCAAGAGAAAAAGAAAAAAACAAGAAGAATGAAAAAAGAAAAAACAGAGAAGCTGTTCCTTAACTAGAAGTTTAGAAAGAAAAAAACACGTGATCACTCGCTAGATAAAGGATAACCAGATGCCCTAAATTATGAAAAAATCTATCTACGGGAATGTTTGGACCCGAATATTATATGCATTACCACGTTTAGGTTCAAATAACCAATTAAAGCCTAAATAATGGATTTTCGTCTAGGTTAACATTGACCAAACTTTTATCCAAACGCATTGAAATAATTAGAAGTTGAGAATATTGGCCAAAGGGGTCAAGTTTTGAAGCCAAGGGCTATTCATTTGGGTCCAAACTGTGTCTTGGGTCCAGTCCATGCTAAATTTAGGCACTTGGAGCTCTGGTAGATTGTACATAGGAGGAGGAGGAGGAGACCCTTTGATCTCCATTGCTTTCTCATCCTTTTGCTCTTGTGGTCTTACCAGAGCTGCATCTTCTATTTCTTGCTTGAATACCACGTGGTTTGTGGAAATTTGCGGAGTCAGATCTTCCTGTAATGCTTGGCTGCAAAATGAGATGGTATCCATGGATGTTGGAGGAGGTGATGAGTTTGGGGAAGCATGAAAGTTCTTTATCTGCTCTCCCTCTATTGCTGCCATTTGCTCTAGCACTTTCAAGGAAGTTGCCTTTCTATATATCTTGCACAGCACAATATCCTGCAGTTACAAATAGAAAAAGTGAAAGTTTCATTAGATCACTATCCAAGAATTGACCATAAAAATACCTAATCAAGATTACTTAAATGTGAAGGTGACACCTATCAATTTCATTTTGAGCATTAACAAGTAATTACTTTGAGATACTGGCAGTTATCAGGCAAACGATACTCGTTCATGACCCAATCAGTCTTACTTCCTCTTGGAGCTCTCCCTTTGTAAAAAACAAGAGTCTTTCTCAACCCTATGATCCTCTTTGGATTCGAGAGGCTCACAATCTTCCGGTCAGAGCCTGTGGCTTTCCAAAACCCAGTTTCAGTGGTTCTGTTAGGCCTTCCTCCACTGCCATGCTTCCTGTCCCTGGGCACAAAAAAATACCACTCCCTTTCTCCAATCTTTGACAACCCTATATAAATTAATCAATCACCCGTTAATTAATTATACATTATAACTAAGCACAACCATGCACTGATTAGTACAATTCAGACGGTATAAATGCATGAGCAAAATTTGAACTATAGGCTTAGCCTACTCCCTCACACCCTTAATATAAGTAATATCGTTTGTACAAAAAAAAATACATGACCAGAAATGTGTGTACGTACCAGGTAAGTCCCAAGGGTCATGATGGTAGATATTGAGAAAACCAATTATGTCAAAACGCAATCTCTTGCCAAAAACCATACTTTTCAGGTAGAATTCAAGGAGTTCTTCTTCTGTGGGATGGAATCGAAACCCTGGAAGTTCGAATTCTGGGGTCATTTGGTGATCAGGATCTATGCTGTTGGCTGCCATCGGAGATGCAATTAGTGGCTAAATTATAGTGTACTGCTTAGAGACTATATAATTCAGAGAATGAATGTTTGGTGCACTGAAGACACACACTCTTACACGATGCATTTATAAGGGATGATGGGAGGTGCCCCCCATGACTTCATATGTTGGACGACGGAGAGGTCTTTGGGCTGTGGGACCCACAAGACCAAGTCTTCAATTTATCAGTCCATAGAAACTGGAGTTATGTGGGGGAACTGGGACCGAACAAACAAGATGGACCCACACGGTTTTCGTAAAAGTCGTGAGAAAATGGTGACATGGACATGTGGAGTCTTTGCCAATTGCTTGACCTCTATTTTCTGGTGGTTTTGGACTTTTACTTGGAAATTCCACAAATGACGCAGATCGATCAATGCTATTTTCCAAGAAATATCTGCCACAAAATGTTTGATTTTTTGAAGCAAATGAAATGATTAAGTATGAAAAGATGCAGAGGTTCGAACTTCAAAGGGATGGTAAGCCAGTCCATGGTCCATTCAATGTTTTACCATGGAGTTTGAGCAAGTCTAATTGCTTGAGTTGTCTCCCTTGTTACTTTGGAATCCAGTACTAAATAGTAAGTAGTATTATCACCACAAACCTTCAAGTTAATTTGCATATTTTAGCCTTACATGTTGAGCTTCCTCCTCCTTTCCTTTCACATGCACAAAGAAAAAGAGAGTTTTAACAAAACACTCCCGGTACTGTTCACTTTTAATGAAAAACCACATTTTTACCTTTAACTGGTACTATTCACTATACCTTTAAAAATGGCTTTGCAGTAAAAGAGAAGTTTTTTTGGACTTTTCGTTAGTTTTCCTTATATTTTATTCTATTCTTAGTTGTCGTTTATTGATTATTTTGGTAGAATTTTGATACTTTGTTATATATTTTCAATGTAGGACATTCAACTTCCTTTGGAGCAAAAAGTGACCAAATGGATGAATTTTGGAGTGATTCCAATTGGAGGATGTTCGTGAGTCTTTCAAGATGATTGTATCAAAATTTCAGATTTTTCTACCAAGCCATTTAACTGTGGTGATGAAATTAAGGCCCAGTGCACAGCTTTCCCAAGATTGACGTTTCTAGACATTTTGGGAATTTTGGAGGTCAAGATGGCATATTTTAAAGAAGATTCCTAGCTTTAAAAAGAGACCTTTTGGGACCAAATCAGAGTTGATTTGGTTGGACAAAAGTCTGATTTTCTGAGAAGTTCGAATTTCAGTTCAAATAGGAAACCTTTTATTCCCTAGTTCCTAGTTTTTAGAAGACCTTTTCTAGGTATGATTTTATTTTCTAGTAGTATAAACAAGGCTTATTAGCCATTAGCGGAGGAGACACATCAATTTGGAGAACTTAGCTAGTCTTTGACGATTTGTATTTCAAGGTGTTTTATATCATTTTTCTATTTCAATAAAATTCCTTTTGTTTTATTGTTGTTCGTAACTAATTTCCGTTTGATAGGGCGATGCCTTGAGCCTTAGCATGAATATGTAGTCTTTATTTAATTGCTTATGATATTATGCATGCATACTTTGAATTATTAATCACTATGTTTAAACTGTCTCTATGTCTTAATGCTTAACTACCATTAGGATGTTTAGATAAGTAATCGCATGCAATTCGGTTGGAATGCCATCGGAGGATTGAGTATTGCTTCTTGTGATTGATAGTTGTAAGTTCACCTACGGTGAATGCCACGTCTGTCTTAGGGGTTGCAAGGTTTTTCAAGGGGTTTTCACAAAGCGTAATGAGTCATGCATGTTTATATTTGATCTGAATGCTACAGATGGATTGCATGTTTGATATACGTTCTAGCTTGAATGCCACAAGTAGAATATGCATAAGGAAAACCCAACATTCAAAGTTGCATGTGTAATTCATAAGTAATTGGTAAAACTACATAAGATTGTTAAGGGGACGGCGGAACCCTAATGTCATTTTATCATTATTTTCTAAGATTGTTCCCTTTCAAATTGGTTTATTTAATTGTTTTAATTTAGTTAAATTCGTTTTTAATATTTTAGGTCATAAAACCAACCTTTTCTAAACTTTGTTTTCAAATAATTAATTAAGATTTGGTATTTACATAAATTATTCATTCAATCCTTGTGGAAACGACCTTGCTTGAGCCATTTATATTACAACTACTTTGTTCTCTTGCAAGTATTTTTAAGTGTTTTTGTCCCTACTTTTACAGGTGGTAAAAATTTCTACCAAAAAATTGGCGCCGTCATGGGAATTGTTTTAAATAATTTGTGTTTATCATATCCTTAGTTAATTATTATTGTCATAAATTTTTTATTTAATTGCTGATTTTATTTTTTAGGTTGGTTTGTTGATTTTTGAGAGCACTACAATGATGGGCTGTGAACCACCAACGGATTGGTTTGGATTCCCACAAGAAAACACCTTGTTACAATCTGTTGATTTTGGGAACAATTCAACGATGGGCTGGGAACTACCACCACTAGGAGGACCACCTTTATGGGTTTCTTTCGCAAAACAGGGTTTCTATGGATTTAAACCTACAGTTTGTGCCCTTTGTTATTCAAATACCCATGAAATTTTGCAATGCTCTGAAAGGAAATATTTTCCAGACTATGAAGAAGCATATTAATATGAGGAACGACTCACATTGGCTTTGGAACTATCCCACTTTTTATTACTACGCTCCCGATTTGAATAAGCATCCTAGTTTTAGATGGGCATGTACTCAACAGCCTTTTGAGCAACCTAATGTGCCACAAAGTTCAGAGTACGGTTCGACTACTAATACATTAGAATGTGTGAAGATTTATGATAACAAGTTGGACGATGAAATTAAAGAACCACCTTCCAGTGACCCATGCCTAATGGACGAAACAACCCCTGATGATTCTGAAATTTCTCAAGAATCCGTTCCTACTCAAGTCCATACACCACACACACCATATCAAGATGGTGCAAAGCAATCAACTAAGCTGCAAGTGTGCTTTGAAATTGACAGGTTTGATGGGAACGTTTACACCAATTCAGAATCTGGAAAATCACGTGACAATGCACATGCACAGCCAATCAAACTTGAGGAAATCCCGAAAGACTGCTACAAGCGGGATAAATTCTACGTGCGAATGAAGAAAAATTTTCATGGCAGCCCTATTCTTCGTTAAGAAATCCTGCCAATGTAGAAATTGTGGGTGTTAAATGCAAGGTTTAAGTCAGTTCGGCGAAGACGTAAACCTTGCTGGAGGGGATCCTATTTTATTATAAAGATTCATTCTCAAAAAAGGGCTAATACGAAGGATTCACCCACTCACATGAAAAGCATAATTGATAAACATCTCATTCCGTACCTACCTTTGTCTTATTATGCTGCTATGGAGTGGTTGATTCTCATAGAACAAGTAACGTGACAATCAATTCCTTCGTTTATGTCTAGCTATAGACGTTAACTAAAGCGCTAATTGCAAGGCAACCCAATTTTTCTTAACTCTTTTCTTTTTCTTTTCGTTTATTTTATTTTCTTACTTTTATTTCATTTACAAAAATCATAAAAAAAAAATCAGAAAATTTAAAAAAAAAATGCAATGTTTAATTCTTGTTATTTTTCGTTACTCATCTAATTAGTTTTTTTTATTATTTGTGATTGCAGGTTGCATTTGGAACTGATTCGGCCTACTCTCAACTAAGGGCGTGCAATCAACGTTCTTTCACCCCAGCACATTCATCAGCCATTCCTCTATATTCATGAGATTAGGCAGTCCAGAACCAGAAACCAAATTGAGATTCAGGAATGCTTACAGTGGGGTTTGCTTGGAGGCTTCTACACTACTTGGATCCACTCACTCACCCTCTTCCATTGAACTTAATTTACATACCATTCAACAAATTCTAAGTAAATGGTTCTACAATCATGGATCCAAGTGTGCAGAAGGGTCCACATATCGCAGATCAAGTTTCATGCACATTTTTGCTCACTGATTCCTCATGGTAAACATGCAAAGCACAGACAGAAACCAAGTACATAAGCATAGTGGGGAAATCAAGAGATATATGGATGGATGGATGTATGTAATAACACAGAGAATAAGACATTATGAATTTATTGAGCTTTGCATGCATGATGAACAAGCCAATTAAACATACTGAGGTGCTGAGACCATATACAAATTTTTATTCACAGATTCTTAACGACATAGTTGCAAGGATATAGAAGCATACCTTTTCAATGCGGATCTGTGAGTCTCGGTTTTTCCATTGTCTGTATTTCTTCCGCATTTAGAATCTGTGCTAGGTGGTTGCATCTCTTTCTCTCTATTGTCAACCTAGTTTTCAATTGAACTCTACAACACAGGAAACACACATGCATTGGGCAATTTTCATTCATTTTCCCTAATCTAAGCATTTGAGACAAAATCGAAATGGAGATGGGGATAATAACTACCTGTAAGTGTGTCAGACTAGAGTAGGATGTGATCTACGGGTTCATCTGAGCAGGCTGTTGGTCTTGTTGCTCGAGGGTGCTGGATTTTCTGAGACATGGATGCAGCAAGAAGATGAAGGAGGACATCGCAGTGGAGTGGTGGCTGAGCTTGGATGCTTTTGGTTTGGTTGGTTTGAGAGCCCACACGGCTCTGGGTTCGAGGTGGAGAGTTTGCAGTTGTGGATCGAAATAAGAAATTCGAGCTGATCACTCGGCTCAAATAGGCGAATGCTAGGGTACTTGTCTGCATGTGTGGCTTCATGTGTGTGTGCAAGGAGAGCCTCTTCTTTGCTTCCAGGTCTCAAGTTCGACTCCAAGTCAGCTAGTTCTTTTTCTTGCTTTTCTATTTTATTTGTTTTATTTTATTTTCGGGGCGTTTTGATATAGACCCCTCATTTTTAAGCTTCTTAGATTAAACATATGTTCATTTTAGCAATTTGATTAAACATGCTCCTACAATTTTGGGGCCGTGTGTATTTTAATTAACCCATTGTAATGTACCTAAATTACATAATTTGCCATAGCCTTTAACATATCTGTTTCCCGTATCCAGTTTTTTCACGCCAAACTGCACGCAAGGTTCCTAGATTCTTGCTAACTAATGTCTCAGAGTTTTAATCCAAGTAGAATACTGATTGTTGAATATAAGAAGGATTTGAATTTAAGGATATTAATAATGTTATTTATCTCTAGTGAATTCAATTGTTGAATACCAGAAGAGTTTTAATCCAGCGGCACTTTCTTCCTTCCAAAACTATACTTGTTGATTCTGATGCACCCTTGTTTTTTATCGCAATTTTTAATTGGTACGTAAGCACAGTTCTTGAATAATTCGACCATTTTCTTCCGAAACTTTTTTCCAAAGCCAATAGGGTATGTTTTCATGATATTCTTTTCTGCAGGTACGTACTTCAATTACAAACTCGCTTGACGGGCTAGTATGCTATACATATAATGGTACAAATTATTTGACTAAAAATGTTTCAGGTACATCATGGCGCTACCAACGGTTAAGAATGGGAGCATGAACTACCGATCTAATCTTCTACACTTCGCTGGTTTGTATGGTACAATTGAAGAATATGTAAAAGCCGGACACGATATTCATATGAAGACAACACCATTTTGGAGACTATACCGAGCATACAGAGATAAGCTCGTGACAACCGAGCACTTTAGTGCTTTGGACAACGATATCAAGATGATAATTGAACAATATGACAAAGACCAAGGGTACTTTGTATTTAGTAGAAACGTACCAGGTAACATTTATAATTTGGTACATTATTGGACTGCAACTTTGTAATGTACCAAGAGTTTGGTACGTCATTTAATGTTATGCTGACATATATTGATCGTTTGGTACGTAAAGTTTTTATTTTTGAAACGTATCCGTCCGGAAAAACGTTATACAACGTGTGTTTGTGATGTACCAGAAGTATGGTAAGTTAGTTAATGTTACACTGACTCATATTGATTGTTTGGTACATGAAATAATATTAAATTAGATCATTCCAGGTGTTTGGTACGTAAAGTTTTTTAATTTTGAAACGTATCGGTCTGGAAAAACGTTATACAGTGTGTGTTTGTAATGTACCAGGAGTTTGGTACGTTACTTAATGTTACAATAACTCATATTGATTGTTTGGTTCATGAAATAATATTAAATTAGATCATTCCAGGCGTTTGGTACGTAAAGTTTTTTTTTGTTTGAAACGTATCGATCTAGAAAAACGTTATACAGTGTGTGTTTGTAATGTACCAAGAGTTTGGTACGTTACTTAATATTACACTTACTCGTATTGATTGTTCAGTTCATGAAATAATATTAAATTAGACCATTCCAGAAGTTTGGTACGTAAAGTTTTTTATTTTCAAAACATAAGAGGCTGGCGAAGTGTTGGTGTGTTAATTCAAACGTATTATGTGGTTTGTCTTTTGTCATTAGTTAGACAATTAATGATCAATTGGTATTAAACGATCATCTAATAGGTACGTTAATTAGCCTTATATTGACACATTAATACGATAAGTTTGAACTATTGTAAATTACTGTGCAATATATATACTATGGATTATCAAATGGTCCCCTGATATATATGGGTTTTTGAGATATCGAGAATATTTTGAAGATGAGCTGTCTTTCAAAAGTGTATGATAACTGAGTATATACAACATTGAGCATGAAAGAGAAGCGTTTATAATGATAAGATGAAAAAAAAACATAAAGATTTATTACCAAAAACATAATAATGAGCAAAATCAAAAGGGTGCTAAGCAAATTAAAAAAAAAATGATAGTTATGATTGATACTCAAAAGGGTGTTCAGCAAGTGTTCTTATTGTGGTGTCCAAGCTTCTTGGTCTGCCAGGTTGTTTGTTATCACTGGAGGCTTGATGACAAAATCCTTCACTATATCAATTGGGGGTTGATGGATGTCAGGAATCGGTTCAATTGGAAAAGAATACGAAGACTTATAGTAATCAGCTGTGAAATAGTCTTCAATGTAATCATAAGGATTGCCATTGTTGTGCATGATAACTGCAATTGCGTGTGAGCAAGGGAAACCTTTAATCTGCCACCGACAACATGAACAATACCATTTTTCCAAGTCCACCATCACCGAGTCATCGCTACGTACTTCAAATACAAACTCGCTTGACCGGCTAATGTGCCAATGTTTTCCCACCTCCAATAACTTATCCAACTGATTCTCCATTTCGGGGCATAAGTTCCATTTCTCTCCAGCAATACGTCTCTCAGCATTCATCACCATCAATTTAACTTTTATGCTTTCTACCAATTGGAATATTGGTAATGTTGATGCACAGAATCTGAGACGACTCTGGGTACAACAGAAAGTATTGTATTTGTGGCCTTCGCTAGATTGCT
>JAOTRO020000005.1:5260125-5273279 GCA_028566515.2 Pyracantha coccinea | reverse complement strand
TTTTTTTTTTTTAATAAGTCCCACCTACTTTTATGTAAAATGTACCCATTTTTTACTGTAATATTTAAAAAAAAAAAAAAAAAAAATCTGAAATGTACTCATTGTTATTTTATATAAAATGTACCCATTTTTTTTTATATAAAATGTACCGATTTCTTTATATAAAATGTACCATCTTTTTTTTGTATAAAATTTACCAATTTTTTTTAATGTAAAATGTACCGTATACAAATTACCAATTTTTTGTATGTAAAATGTCATTAAAATAAGTAATGACAAATCATGGGTTTTATTTAAATATAATTTATCTTAAGGACAAATCATGTCATTAAGATAAACTATATTTTTTTATATATATACAAGTATAATTCATTTTTTAATATTTTCAATCCCACCATCATGGATTTTATTTAAAATCTCATTAATATTAGTAACTACAAATATCAAAATTTAATTTAAAAACTATAATAACCTACATAGACGTGCATTATTGCATTAATTTTAAAGACTTCAAAATTGAAAACCAACAAAGTTTCAGTCAAAGAACGTTGATAAACAAGGACCTCACCCAAAATCATCCTATTAGTTAAACCATAAAATAAATTGGTATTGAACCTACCTTACGAGATTCGAACCTAAAACCTTTAACTTATAAGCGATGAGGAATACCACTGACTAGACCGTAATGAAATTCGTAACTTGAGAGATTGAAAAATCTAAAAGAAGATGATGGATTAGTTGGTTTTTCACATCTATTAGTTTTGTTTTTAGGGTTTCTGAGTGACTCTGGTTCTGATTGGTAATTGGGAGACTTGGTATATGTGTGTGTGAGACTGTTATGTTTGTTATATTGTTCGTCTGTCTGTTTGAAAAGTCAACACTTCTGACTTGCGGACCAAGAAACAAAATTATTAGTTAAATCACTAAAAGTTTGTTTGTTTTTTCCTGAATAAAATTATATATTTTTGGGAAAAAAGATATATTTTACAAAAAAAAGTTTTTAGTATCAAATTCGTCATTTACGAAATTTGAATTTAAAATATTTAACTTATAAGCAAAGAGAAATACAACTAACTAGACCATAATGAAATTCGTAACTTGGGATATTGAAGAATCTAAAAGAAGATAATAGGTTAGTTGGTTTTTTCATATATCAAAACATTAATTTTTGCTAGGTTTTATATGCGTTTGTTATTAACGTTCACACTTCTGACTTGCAGACCAAGAAACAAAATATTTGAATCAATTAGAAGAAACAAAATAAATAAGAAATTAAGTTACTATACATTAAATAACGGGAGAGAACCGGATGATTACTTTTGTATCATGCTATTAACATTCCTCGTACGTAAGCATGCTCTAAAAGAAAACCCAACGGTTTTGAACTTCTCAAATTTGGAACCTCAATTCAGGCTGTACGAAAGTGTTCTCTCCCGTTATTGCTCAAAAAGTTACAAATCAAGCCGATCTCAGATAGGTTTTTATTTCCTAATCAAATGTGCAACTTACAACTGGAATTGGATGGCTGAGATTTCTGGACCTATTTGCTATCCACGCTCTACAATATTAACAATTTCCCCTTTCCATGAAAGGAACAAAAGTAAATCTGTACTTATATCCCCACCAGTATGACAAACAATATTCCTTTGCAGCCTTCAACTAGAACCCTGATGAATGACTCTTTAACTTGCCTTTTCAGATAGAACTGAGATGATCTCGGACCGAGCTTTTTCAAGTGCGCTGGACAAATTCTCAGGCTTCCGCCCTCCTGCCTGAGCAAAGTTGGGTCTTCCGCCGCCTCCACCACCACACAACTTAGCTATGGGCCCTATGAACTTCCCCGCCTGTATTCCCAAATTGACAACTCCTGGGGTGAATGCGGCAACCAGGCTTACCTTCTCATCACCTGGACAAGAGCCCAGAATGACTGCTGCCGGATCTTCTAGCGTCTCTATCAGATATTCGGCTGCTTTTTTTAGTGAATCAGCATCAGTGTCTTCCATGGATTCAACCAGTACCCTGTGATATGAAATTTTCACAAAAGAACAAGGATCAAAATAAATAAATAATCTGAAAAAACACATGGATATGAAGAGGAAGAAATATATGTAAATAATCCAACGAGGGGACTCAGTTATTTAGGAACTTTTACATGTTAAGAATCCCAGGATTATGAAATTTCTTAGGGCTAGAATGCAAATTGCAGTGTTTAATTCACGAGTTTCTTAATGTTTAAAGTTCGGTAATTCCAATAGGTTAAAGAGCTATAAAAATAGTAGTTAAAGTCCCTGAGAAAGATAGAGCTTATTAGATAAATGGAGATATAGTTGCAATGCCCAAGTAAATTCGTCTCATATATGTACCTGACTTTTTGTGAAGTTCCCACAGAAATCGCTTTGCTTGCCATGATCGATGCTTTATAAACTGCCGCTTTTTCCCGCAAGGTAGAAGCTTCATTTCTTGTCATCCGTAACTCCTCTAATAGATTTTCTACTCTGTTCGTTACTTCTTCGGCTTTCACCTTCAGAAAAGCAACATTACATGATAAAAATTCTGGCTCCATTCATAAGGGCTATTAAGGACCAAAAGGCATTCGAAAATTGTAAAAGAGAAGTGAGGGAAAGAAAAAAGAGACAAAAACTAGATTTAAAAAAAATAAAACGAAACATACTTTGAGGGTGGAACATAGTTGTTTCATGTAATAATCTCTGGCATTGACATATTCAATAAAGGCATCACCTGCCACAGCTTCTATACGCCTGATTCCAGATGCAATACCCTGTTCTGAAATTATTTTGAATCCACGTATTTCAGAAGTATTGCTCACATGAGTCCCACCACAAAGTTCCATGGATACTCCAGGAACCTCTACAACACGAACCTGCAGCAGGTCAAACTCACCATAAATTTCACTTTGCAACGTATTGGAATAAACACACCGTTTAAGGGATCAAGAGAAGGTGTGAAGCAGATTTAGTATTAGAGATAAAGTAGTAAACTATGAAAGTTACAACAATGGCCATACTACAAAAGACACTCGTACCTCTTCACCATATTTTTCACCAAACATTGCTATAGCCCCTGCTCCTTTGGCATCAGCAAGAGGCATCACTTTAGTTTGAAGCGGTGTTGCATCCCCAACCCATTTATTAACCAGACTTTCAATTTCCGCAAGCTCGCTGTCAGTAAGTGGTTGGTGGAAGTTGAAATCAAACCTTAGACGCTCAAAAGCCACCAACGAACCAGCTTGTGATGTTTCCTGACCTATAACTTTCTTGAGTGCAGATTGCAGCAAATGAGTAGCAGTATGATGAACCTGCAGGGAGCTAAGCATAACTCAGTTTGCAAGCTAAAATGCTTTGATAGAATTTATTCTAATTGATTAGAGAATGCCGTATAATAGATACCATATATTTTGACTTTTGTAGTTGCAATTAATTCAGGTCAGAATATATAGATAGCTCCTATAGTTTTGAAGATTGCTTAAAGTTCATAATTAAGGGGAAAATCAAATGTAGGTTTGTACCTTAGCCCGCTGTCTTAGTCTTGCATCCACTGCGGCTTCCACTTCTCTGCCAACTTCTAAAGCTCCCTCTTTGATCGTACCCTTATGAACAAATATGTTACCCATAGATTTTTGGACATCTATTATCTCCATAACAGCCTTGTACTGGTTTTCACCTTGTGGAATATATAAAAATCCATGATCTCCAATTTGACCTCCTGATTCTGCATAAAATGGTGTCCGGTTCAGCAACACTTCTACTTCACTTCCTTCGGAAACCTGTAGGACAGGGCTCCCATTCACTATAAGACTTTCCACTACGGCTGTTGCAGAAAGGGTTTCATATCCAAGAAATTTGGTGTCCCCAACATCTTTTGTAACATCTGCACTATTTCCCATGGAAAGTTTAACAGTACTATGTGCAGCCTGGGATTGACGCCTTTGGTTTTCCATTTCAATATCAAAACCATTCATATCTATACTTACACCACGTTCTTCAGCCACTTCTGCTGTTATTTCGACAGGAAATCCATACGTATCATACAAAAGAAATGCATCTTTTCCTGACAAGCAAGGTGTAGTCCCACTTTCTTTTGCACTTGACAGTGACTCAACTAGCATTTGGTCAAGATATTTTTCCCCTCTCTCCAATGTCTGCACAAATTTAAGTTCTTCCCTTTTCAACTCCTCAAGAATGCGGGGTATTCTATCTTTCAAATCTGGATATATGTAGGTGCTCAACTCGATTACTTTTCCTGCAATGGTTGGTAAAAATGCTCCTTCAAGGTTTCCCTGACCATCTCCCTTTATACCCAGCATCCTACCAGTACGAACGGCTCTTCTAATAAGCCGTCGAACAACATAACCTCTTCCAATATTTGATGGAACAACCCCATCCGATATGAGATATACAACTGCACGCATGTGATCTCCTATAATCTGAAATAAGAAAACTTACATGAGAATTCCCACCAATGTGTTTTGCTGAAATAAAAACTTAACAGAACGCAGTTTCCTAAACTAGGGCATACTTTGAGGTTCAGTTTTGACTGATCATCAGCTAGACCATATGGTACTTTTGCCAATTCTGAGGTTTTCTCTATAATTGGATAGATCAAGTCGGTTTCATAGTTGTTTGAAACCTGCAAGAAAAACATGACTTAATTGATAAATATTGAACCAATTCATTTGATACTGGTGTTGCAATCAATGCATGCTGCGGTTAACGACATGCTCCTTTAGTTTTCTTGTACTGTTTTTCTTGTACAACAGTAGAAGTACCAATTTTGCAAAGAAATTTATATACATTATCATGCAAAACCAGCAAATCAACTGATACCTTCTGAAGAATGCGAGCCATACGCTCCAAGCCAAGCCCAGTATCTATATTCTTCTGTTTCAAGGGTTCGAGCGAGCCGTCATCCTTCTTGTTGAATTCCATAAAAACTAAATTGTAAAACTCTATAAACCTCGTATCATCATTCAGGTCCTGAAAAATAAAGTCATGGCAATGTAAATGAAAGAAAAATCACTGCTGTAAAGTAGTTCAGTATTTAAAACTTTCCCCCTGCAAAGAAATTTTTTGAAAACCAAATACATACAATGGCAGCATAGCCCCTCTCAGGATGGAAATCATAATAAATCTCAGAACATGGACCACATGGACCAGTAACTCCACTAGTCCAAAAGTTGTCCTCTTCACCCATTCTCTTTATACGCTCTACAGGAACGCCCACCTGAACCAAAAGCCATGATATATTACAGAATGTTCTTACATTTGTTTAATGTAACATCAATTATATAACTAGAGATACACTTCAACGGTTAGTAGAGAACAAAAAAACACAAAGTCTCATATGATATTTGTGATTCTGATACTAAGAGCATATTGCAGAGACAGAAATATGTCTGTTTCATCAGAAGATACTGGATGTAGGCATAAAGGTAAAAAATGCATGTGTACATTACAAAGGCCAGTCACAAACAGTGAAATGTTGAAAGTCAGTAGGAGATTTATCACTGGCTCAGTTTAAGATAAATGAAATATGCACATGGAAGTATAGCGAAAAAAGAGAAAATGGATGAGCAGAAAATACCAAACAATGTTATTCGTAAAAGTAAAAGCAATTATTGGGACCTCATTAATGGCTAACCTCGTCATGCCAGATTTCAAAAGCTTCATTATCATCTTCAAAGACACTAATCCACAATCTGTCAGCTGGTAACCCAAATCTGAGAGAAATAAACAGGTTTTGCAGAAGTTATATTTTTCAAAAATAGCAAGAGTATAGCTTGATAAAAATATTCATAACCATGAAAAGTAAAGCATCAATGAAATACAAAAAAAACCATAGGACTACTACTAAAAAGAAAAAGGGGAAAGTACGGTTTCTTATGAGACTGGGCTTATTTTATAGAGCACGAAAGGGATATCCTTCTCAAATAAGAAAGATAATTTTTACGACAAGGAGTTTAGATAAGATTCTTTGGAGCTTCCGTATGCAAAACAGTAAGGTTGTCCTTGCTATATATATATATATATTATGTATAAAGTGAATTAGGTGAGAATATCATGGCTAACTACTATTCAAAAAAATGAGAACGGCAATCATCCTTAAAACAATAACCAGAACTTATAAATTCACATTACTGAGCAATAAACAACATTAAGTTCTTGCATACTCTACAGTTGAAAGCTCCCATGCCCATTGGATTGCCTCCTTCTTGAAGTAATCCCCAAAACTAAAATTTCCAAGCATCTCAAAGAACGTATGATGTCGAGTTGTTCGGCCTACATTCTCCACATCATTTGTACGTATGCACCTCTGTGCAGTTGTAGCACGAGGAACTTGTCTAGGAACCTGAACAGGATCTGCGAGCACCATTAGAAAAGCTAGGGATTCGCTTTAAAAATGTAAGGAAAGCAACATGATCAGAATGAAAAAAAAATAAAAAATCCACATAACAGAAATATAAACATAACATGAACCGATGTAGTGTATGATGTCTATCACAATATAGCAGGTCACAATTACCCTAACGTTGGGGTTCTAAATGACCTTGATGCCATTAAAATGTATTTTGAGTGTAGACAATATATTCATAAACACCTTAATTACTTCATGGATAATTTTACTTTCACAATTGATGCTGTAATGATTTCAATGGATAAAATAACTATCTCATGACAGGCTTCTAGAAAGTCTGTGTCATACCTGACCAAGGAATATGGGCTTAAATTGGAGCATTCCCGCAATCGTTAGTAGAACTGTCGGATCATCTGGCACAAGAGAAGCACTTGGAAGAACCTTGTGACCACGGGCAGCATAAAAATCAAGAAACCGACGGCGTATGGAATCCCCACTCACAGAGAGATCTTTGGACTTACCCTCCACCAGTTCATCAGTTGCAGACTGTACAGATGCTGAAAAGTAATGCAAGTAAAAACAATATCCTATGAAGATAAAATCTTAACAATAATCAATAAGCTCTTCAACCAAAACGTATACAATTAGCTACAGCAACCTGATGTACTTTTAGTACTAAACTTCATGCTCCGAACTTGTGTTACAACACAATGCCTGCTGGGAAATACATTGGAAGAGAAGAGGGCTACGTTTGCTGCGGTAATGAAGCCTGAAAAAAATATTCCCAAAATCGTGGATGTTCAGAAACTAGTGCATGAACATCAAGTCAATGTAGAGCACTGAACGGGCCAAGTTAACATCATGCAATAAAACAAAATAAAATTAGCGAAATCTGGCACAATTATGATGTGAAGCTGCAAGAAGGCTTGCTAGAGAACCAGAGAAAAGTCAGACCTCTCATCACGGATGAACAAGAATTGTTTTCAGTTTACAACTTTCAGGTCCATATGAGTAACATTTACTCCTAATACCAAAATTGTATAACAATTCTGACAACTCATTTTCATTCCAATTTGCTTCCGGGTTATCTCATGCGAACGAATTAACAAAACAAAAATTCTCCATATACGAAATCCAAAATATATATGTAAAAGAAAGTCAAGAAAATACAATGGTTGACATAAGTTAAACAGCAACCCGAACCAATGTAGCGGATCTAAAGGTGTATAACAAGAACTAATTTGCGGCAACCAAAACCCATCAACAATCAGGGGATTTTGAACGAAACGAAAAAGTAGAATCTGATCGGAAATTTCAATCAAAAGTAACTTCAAATAAAAACTAAGTGGGTGCAAAAAAGAAATCTTACGTCAAAAGACAATCTTGCACCCAGAAAATACTAACAAAAAAAGAAAAGAAAACATTCATAGTAAGAGAGCTAGTAGCACCACAAATCGAGCTCCAAAAATAAAGAATTGAAAATTTCAACCGATTGGGTTTTCTGGTAAGAACTAAATAACAGCAGAAATCTCAGTAATTGCTTAAAGAAATCTGTTGAGTCGAAAGCAAAAGAGTAAGCAGAGTTGGAGAATGAGGTACCGGTGGAAAGGCCCAAATTACGATTTGGGTAGATATGGAAAGTTGATTTGGGCAAAACTCTTGAAGTGGGAAGTGGAACGAGAGATTTCCAGCCATGGCTGCTGCACAAAGGCTGTGAAAGCTTCAAGCTTTCCATGGGTGTCCTGCGATTGTCCCTCTAAATGTCGTTGTGCTGAGAAATTTCAAACGGGCGTTTATATACGTTGGAGAGAAAGGAGAGGATAAGGCTTTTGCAGAGGTCCACGTAATTAAGCGGTTATTCACATTCTAAGGATTGAAATTGATTTTGGTGGATTTCGGTAAATGGGCCAAGGCCCAGAACATAAGTAGCCCAAAGTTCCCCTACATAAAGGGGTGTAAACGAGTTAAGTCAAGCCGAATATAACGGTGTTAAAGTTCAGTTTAGAAGAATTTTTTCGTGCTCAATCTCAATAGAAGCTCGTAAACGTTTGACTCAACTCGTTGTCTAAATGGTCTTGAAATTATGTTTGGCTCAACTGTACCGTTTAAGGTTTCAATAAAATGCTGCCATTTCATCTCAAAAAAAATATTTTATTTTCTTTGGATCTTAATTTGGTGCTCATCCTTGTTTCAAATGTGAAGTGTATGAAATATGAAATAATCATTGCTGGATATTGGGCTTATGGAAAGAAGGTGATACCAAATATTCCTTTTGTTCAACACTGAAAGTCAGAACTCAAACTAATTTTTTTGTACGTGATCATAATATCGAACTCTTTTGATCCATGCAGATGCCATCAAAAACATTTCAGAAAAAATTTTCATGCTCAATCTCAAACAAAAGTTCATAATCGACGCTACCTCAAGCTCGAGTTCGTTTTTAAGCTCGACACATTTAAAAACGAACTTCAGCTTTTAAATGACTTGACTCAACTTATTCTTTAAATGAGCTTGAACTTATGTTTGGCTCAACTTAATAAAAATAAAGAAAATAAAAACGTAGTAATTATATGATACCCACATTCAAACATTGTCGTAGTTTCCAAGTTATGATGGTAATTAAATTATGATTATTTTGGATCTTTTCTTGAGAGGAGGATTGACGGTTTGGTAATAAAGTTCGGATTTTTACTTCTCTAATACCCCTTATTAATTTCTATCATTTGATCTTTTTCAATTCATCAGATCCGACGGCTGAAAATTAAAAAAAAATATGAGAGAAGTAAAAAGGGGAGTGTGGATATCACACCCCTAAAGTTTAAGTTGTTATAATAATATGTGGTTGTTCACTTTCTAGTTCAATATATAATATATCAATATAGGTGAACACTTTTTTTATGTAAATTCTATATGCTTATAAATAGGCAGTCTAATGAGAAGCAAATGAGACTCTGATTTTCTCCTCCTAATCCCTCTCATCTCTCTATTCTTTTTTTCTCTATATTTTATTTCTAACACATTATCAACACAATTGTCTCTCAATTTTTTTTATTTAATAGAGAGTTAACACCACAATGATACGCACAACTCCAATGATGTAATTTTTCATCTATAAATACCAGTGTGTGATGTGGCTATAGAGTTGTTACTTTTATTTTGCCTTTGCTTCTTTTATGCACGAAACTCCGTTTTTTTTCACTGCATACGACATATGGACTCCATGGATTACAGCATATGTTGATCAATCTATTGTTAGGATTGTGAATGCATATGATTCCTGATGGAAAAAATAAATTGGCATCTTTTTTCTTATTTACTGCTTATTTTATTTTGTTACACCATTCTGTTATCACAAAGAAGATCAAATGGATCAAAGAGCCAACAAGAGTTGGTCCTCAATTTAAATAATATGAGATGATGAGTTTTAAGAGATCAGGACCTACATTCCCTAACTTTCATCATATAATTAGATTGGATTTGTCTATTGATTTTCAAATCTCATACAATGATGAGTGATCGGCTTAAAGCCTCATATATACAATGTTTAAGCAATTGAGATTTTTTTTTTTTTGAAGAAAGTACGGTATACAATGTTAAAGCAATTGAGAGCTTCTTGCTCATGATTGTGTTCATAACCTAACTGGGTATTGAATATGTGTGGAAGATCTAGTATTTTGCACGGCCATGCATGCTATGCTGCCGTGGAAACTGTGGCTTGCACTATGAATTGTTACACCATTTTTCTTTAATTGTCAAACGAGTTTATGACTTTTCGTCTATTTTGTATTATTATCTTCATAAATGCAAGTGACTATTTATCTACTTCTCTTTATATAATGGTTACACATTAATCAATATGGTCATTATATTATATATGACGATGAATTTATATGACATCAGGACCTGCACTCTCTCTCTCTCATTCTAATTCTATAGCAAGAAAAGGACCTTAATCCGTCAATGTTGAATTCCCGTCCAATATGAATAAGAGGCATGTAGCCCCATAAGTATATGAATATAAAGTTTGTATTCACTCAATTGAGAGCTTATATCTCATTGCATTCGTAACTAAATGGTTATATGAATATGTCGAATTCGGTGAATGCTTCCCATCTTGAGTATTTTGTTTTTCTTGATACCAATGAGAAATTATTTTGTCTCTTGAATATGAATGAAATTGTACATCCTAGAAGACAAATTATTATATCAAAACATGAACCTATTGTTCTTTACTGCTAAATAATCGAGAGCCTGAAATTCCACGATTTTTATTGCATAGACAACTTAAACTATTTTTTGTAACTGTTTCTAACTTTCTAGGCATTGAGCATGACTCTCCGTACAACAAAATATTTGGTGCACACCACCAAATTTCGATTCAAGATAAACAAAAAGTGGTTGAGATAATTGACAACTCTAACCCACTTCGAGGTTTGAGACTTATTCTATGATATAAATGGAAAATAATTCGATCCAATTATGTATAAGTGGTCGAGTTTCATCTCACACGTTGAGCTTACTAGTAAGCAATTAACGGTTGAGTTATCTCCAAAATAGCTTGGCTCTTCATTTATTTACTTGTCAGCATTTTTTTTATTATGGTGTTTTTTCAATTTGTTAATTTCAATTTTGTATTATGCTAATATGAATCGTTAATTGAATTTATTACTATATCGAATTGTATATCATTCAATTCATTTTTTCAACAAAAGCTCCTATTTTTTCTTATGAATTGTATTGCACAACTATGGAGGTAGTGTATGTTTGTTATGAACCAGAAGTTTAGTGACTGAATAATGGCATGATTATCATGGGCCCTTCATGATCTACAATGATGGTAGGATTTTTTTTTACAAATCGGTATGGACATATTTTGAGGCCTCAACGTAGTGCATTGTGCATGTTCTTACAAGGATTGCTCACATGAAAAATTGATCCTTAGACCATCTAAGTCAAACCTGACCTTGGATCCCCGTTTTCTTCTTGAGAATTTACAAGCGTATTTGTGATCTTAATCAACATCAAATTGTGGATTATTTGACCAAGGACCTAGAAGTATCTATAACATGGTTATTATATTATTTACTCACAATTACAAGCGAAATTTCCAAATTTGGTAGGCTATTTCATGCCACTTGGGAGTTGAGATTAATTTGAGCACACAACTTCTCATGGCTTACCACAAGCTTTAAGCATTTTATTCATTGCAAATTTCTGCTTGAGAGATGCATCTTGATCACATGCATATGATTATTTTGGTTGAGGTTAAGTTTCCAACCAACAAGTAATTGTGCACACTTAGATGGTTTTTATTTTTTTGGTCCATTAAAATTGTATTCAAGTCAATTTGTTTTACGTTGTGCTCATAGTTACCGCATTTTTACGAATCGTCACTTTGATGAAACAATATTCCTGACATTAGGGGGAGAAAAGAAAGTTCAAGAACATTGTGAATCAGTGTTGATACATCCGCTCTTGTCTCATAAGTGACTTATGTTAATCTGTTGCATGCCTGAATACATGATAGATATATATAGGTTCCAAGAATTGAACTCTTAATAAGTGGAGATTAATAAACATCAAGCCCTATTGAAAATGACGCTCCATAGGAGGTTATGATCCAATTCTATAAGTAATTCATCTTAAGATGTTTGTCCTAGATGTGACAGTGGAAGCCCCGATGAGGCATTGTACACAAACAATGAAATACTTATAAATTAAGCATGCACATGCGAATAAGAATTGTTGGATCACAAATAGATGATAATCGATAATTTTGATTATAGTAGTTACTCATAATATCAAGCGCTATTCAATCACTTTTTTTCCCATTAAATGTCGACAAATTGTAAAAGGGTTGGCCAAATTAGAAAGAGGCAAATTCCATTTTTGAGAGCCACTGAAAAATGTGAAATAAGTGAACCTATAGTTTAAACCCAAAATGTTATTCTTGGGTGTTTGTATTAAAGTGAAATAAATTGTATGGTATACGCTTCTTGGTATAGACATGGTCTACTATTATAAGTGCAACCACATTTCTGTAAGTATAATGTTATTTCAAACATAAGACTCATATAATGTGGAAATTGCATGCTACTTGAGATTTTAAGTTTTTATCTCTGTCGAAACAATTTTATAAAGAATAGAGAATTCTGTGAAATTCTTATACAAAGATTTCAATTGAAGAGTATAGAACTCAAAATATGTACCCAAACTTATTCTAGATAAATTGTATCAATCAGTACTTTTGTTAGTTCGAACTGAATTGTCCCAACACACCCTTAAAGAGTTGAAGAGTTCTAGTATGACTCTTGAAGAGCCTACATGGGTATTTGTATATGTGGTTTATATTTACCTTGGGGTTTATGCTATTCCTAGTTTATTTTGAGTCCTAGATTTTATTTTGTATTTGTTTATTCTTTGCAGGATCATAAACAAATGTTGTCGTCTCTTGATAAACTTCCACACTTCTCCATGTTAAGTTCAACCAAGCTTAATTTCTTGAAGGTCGAAGTCACATTATTCTGAACTTGTTAATGATGACCAGCTGAACATAGGCGTACTATCATTAGGGGAGACATGTGGAGTTATTCATTGAAGGGAGTCTTCGACAATACACCATAATGGACATATAAGCGCATTGTGCTCTTTTCTCTTCAACCAGGTTTTATCCCATTAGGTTTTTCCTGTCAAGGTTTTAGCGAGGCAACATTGTGCGTGTCTAACACCATATCAATATTTCAGAATCGTGGTGCTTGATTTTTCTCTTTTGCTTAGGTTTT
>JAOTRO020000005.1:5229571-5250849 GCA_028566515.2 Pyracantha coccinea | reverse complement strand
GGCCCCTACCACCTCCCGGGCTAGCCTCCGCCATAGCACGATATTGTCCGCTTTGGGCCTCCACCACGCCCTCACGGTTTTGTTTCTGGGAACTCACATGAGAACTTCCCAGTAGGTCACCTATCATGGGATTGCTCTCACGCGAACTCACTTAACTTCAGAGTTCTGATGGAACCCAAAGCCAGTGAGCTCCCAAAAGGCCTCGTACTAGGTAGGGATGGGAATATACATATAAGGATCACTCTCCTGGGCGATGTGGGATCTCATAGTTTTAGCCTAGTTGTTAAGCCAACCATAATGAGATTAGTTCTAGCCTTGGCTGCAAATTATGGGTGGTCTTTAAGGCAGCTTGATGTCAAAAATATCTTCTTACATGGCATTCTTCATGAAGAGGTTTATATGGCACAACCTCCAAGTTTTGTTGACAATAAGCATTCAGATTATGTGTGCAAGTTACGCAATTCATTATATGGTCTGAAACAAGCCCATCAGGCATGGAATGATAGGTTCACAATATTCTTGCTTTCATTGGGATTTCAAACAACATATTATGATACTTCACTGTTTGTTAAAACTGTTGGCAAGTCAATTGTGATTCTTCTTTTGTATGTTGATGATATAATCATCACTTGAAGTAATGATGCTGCAATTTCTGAGGTCATCACTGCTCTCACATAGGAATTTGACATCAAAGATTTATGCTTGTTACATTATTTCTTGGGAATTCAGATTGTCCACAAAACAGATGGTATTTTTCTATCTTAGAACAAATATTTCACTGAGTTGCTTACAAAGTCTGAGATGTTATCTACTAAGCCTTGTGCTACACTTTGTTTACCATATAACAGATTGTTAAAGGATGATGGCGTACCTTTTAATAATCCAACACTATATCAAAGTCTGGTTGGGACAATGCAATATCTCACCTTTACTTGGCCTGATCTTGTTTTTGCAGTTTATCAGGTGTGTCAATTCATGTAGTCTCCCATGGAATCTCATTATATTGTAGTAAAACGAATTCTTGGGTATCTCAAAGGGACTCAGGGCTGTGGTATTCATTATGTTAAAGGGGATTTAGATCTCAGAGCCTTTAGTGATGTTGATTAGGCCGGTGACCCTAATGATCGAAGATCAACAACTAGGATGTTTTTAGGCTCTAACCTGATTTTGTGATCCTCTAAGAAACAACAGACTGTTTCTAGGCCTTCTACAGAGGTAGAATATCGAGCTTTGTCTTTTACCGCTGTTGAGCTCGATTGGATTAAACATCTTCTCAAATTTATGCAAAATCCAATTTTTGAACCACCAACACTTTTCTATGATAATATGTCAGCTATTGCTCTCACTTGTAATCTAATTCTGCATCAAAGAACAAAGCATATAGAGATTGATGTTCACTTTGTTCATGAGATGGTAGCTAAGAAACTTCTGCAAGTTCAAGTTGTTAGTTCTAATAACCAGTTTGCTGATATATTGACCAAGGGTCTTTTTGCACCATTGTTCCAGAAGCATTGTTTCAGTCGCAGGCTTCAGTTTTCAGCTACTGAGCTTGAGGGGGATGCTAGGAGTATTGGATCAATGGCATTGCCTCTTGTCAGTAGATTACATAGGCAGTTACAAAGATAACTTATCTTGTAAGCTGTTATAGTTGTTAAGATTTACACTTGTATAAAAGACTAAGTTTGTAAGAAAGAAGTCAGTTAGTGTGAATGAAATATTCCTTTCTTCCTCTTAAGAAATCTCAAGAATCTCTCTCTCTCTGTGATCATCTTTCTCTCTGAGTTTATAGATTGATGTAGGTTGGTTTACATAAATTACTCTTTTTTTCTTCATATAAAAAGTAAAAATGTTAAGACTGAAATGTGATTTTTGTATCGATGATCAAGGAATTTGCATGTGATTACATTTTGAAGTTGAACTACACCTATGTTTAGTTTTGACAGTTGCTTTCGTTTGATTTATCAATTCGAGTGTCATAAACAAAGAGGGGTGTATAATTTTATGGTAGAAGTTTTCATTGTTTAATAACATTAAAGCATGTTAACACCACATGTTGAGTTTAACGCAGCACACCAACATTAAAGCATGTTAACACCACATGTTGAGTTTAACGCAGCACACCACTTCCAAAAAAAAATAAAATACTTATATGTGATTATAAAAGATGTGAATGCAGTATATCAACTGTGAACGCAATATGGAACCTTGGACTACTCCTTAATTAAGGAACCTTAACTTAAAAATAAAAAATAAAAAATCCTACTTTTTCCAAGTAAAAATGTGAATGCAGTATATAAACCAAGGAAAGAAAAAGAAAAAGAAAAAGAATCATTAATATTGGACTGCAACATTCAATTTCATATCTGTCTTCCAATTTCAAAGCAGCTACCATCCAAAGATTCCAAACCCAAAAGAAAAAAATAATTAGAAAGAGATCCATTGGAAGCTTCACGGTGGTTGTATTTCAGATGTTTTTTAAGAAAAATCCTAAAATTAACACTCATTAGGAAGAATAAGAATAAAGTCAATTAGAATGTCCCGTAAGCATAGGGAATTATATATTTCCGCGTAACATCCAGTCAAAAAATCTCCTAATTAACTTGTTCTCGTAGATTAATTTCCCCACCACCGATTTCCTTTTCCTTGCGGCCACCAACAACACACACCCTTTTTCTGCTTGGTAGGCCAGAAATTTTTCAGCACATGAAAATGCCGTGTGTCGCGTCAGAATTCACGGGCTTTCCCGCTCATTCCAGCCATGCAGATTGCACAAGAAGAAAAACTTTAACGCGGTTAGGGCGCGGCGCCACCCAAGTCCCAACCTAGACATTGGCATTACAGTCAATTCACCAACCCAAATATGCAAATTTTCATACGTGTTGCAGCCCCATTGGTCCATATCGTTATTTGCCATGTGGGCCCTCCACCGCTATGAGTGATGTATTGTATTGCTTACAACTGTAGCAGACTGAAAAGGACAAATTATATGGCCACTCGTTTAGGTTTTGGACTTTGGCTTGCTTGCTTGCTCTTTAAATAAGTCGTAGACTATTACCTCTTGCCATATTGAAGTGTTTTCTTCTGTAACCTTCTCTGTAATTGCACTGGGCTCTCGAGCACTCATCTTCTCCCGTTGTTTCTTCTTCGATTTCTCTTTTCGATCACCACCACCTTCTCCGAAATGCTGCTCAAGTTTCTAGCCGCTGTTGTTTTGGTTCTGGGTCTTGTCAGTGCCGAGGACCCTTACCGATACTTCGACTGGAACGTAACATATGGTGACATATATCCCCTCGGTGGTGCTCGTCAACAGGTTTTCAATTTTTATATACACATTTATTCTCTGATCAGCTGTGATCATGATCCTCGATCATGTCTTTCAACTTGATAAAATGTTTATGTTTTTATATGACTAATTGTTGTATAAACTTCAAATTTTTGTTGCAGGGGATTCTTATTAATGGTCAGTTTCCGGGGCCGGAAATCTATTCTGTAACCAATGACAACCTCATTATCAACGTCCACAACAGCTTGCCGGAGCCTTTCCTTATTTCATGGTCCGATTATTTCTTCCAACTCTTTATCATACATTTTCTTTTCTATTTTTCATTTTTTTTCCAAGCCACCATTGTCACCTTTTTCTTTTGGTGGGATATTCTTTCATCTTATTTCTTTAAATTAGTTGGTACGTAGAAAACAAGTATTTTTTAAAAAATGGGATTAAAGGATATTGTCAAGAGTACTCTATTTTCAATCACTTTCATGGAAACTAAATCTTCTAGTTCGAGCAATTGATAAATTTGATATATTATTTACACATTTCGTATATGCACAAAAATGTTATAGCTAAATCTTGACTGGTAATACAAGGCAAAAAAACTAATTAAATCATGTAATCGCAAGAATATTTATTCTCTAATTAGTAAAGGATATATAGTCTAATTTTCTTCCCAAAATATAATATTACACTCCTATTTTTGGTTTTTGTTTTAATTTTAACTTCTAGATAATCACAAGATAGTGAGATGAGAGTCTAAACAATAAACATGCACATGAACATAAGTCGCGATCATTTTAATGCGCAGAATTTATTTTGTCAAATCGCCAACTTTTTGTTCAAAAGTCCAAACAATGTGTGGTAGATATTTTTTTTTTCTTTTCAAATACATAATCTATCCATAGATTTTTCTTCATTTTTCTTTAATTGGTTGGATTTTATACGACTATATATGTCACATAAGCTTAATTGTCACGTAATCTTGCATGTGGGTGGACAATGACAAGTCACAACATGACATGCATATTACATGGGGTTTGTTGCTGGCATTTGCAATTTGACATCTATAGCCGTTAGCCACACGCATTTATTTAATTTTGGTCAAGAAAACCAAACTCACAAGGAAACTTTTATTGACTATTTTCAAATTCTCTCCACTTTGTGCTTAGACGGTACTCAATTCCCTCTTGTCTAGCCTATGTTGGAAGTTCTTTAATTGATTGTAGATGGAATTTCGGTTGTTCATGTAGCAGTATTAAGTTCAGTCGTTCATGCGTGCATATAAATCGGTTTTAGCTTACACGAATTCTAGTTATAGATACATATAGAGTTTACAATGCATTAACGATCAGATCAAAATTCATGATTGGTCGTAAAATGAGTTCAGTAATTGCTAGACTTTTGAAGTAAAACAATTTCGATTTGAAACTTATTGGTAATTGGGAAATTTGAAACAGGAATGGAGTGCAACAAAGGAGAAACTCATACCAAGATGGAGTGTATGGAACTACATGCCCAATCCCACCAGGCAAGAACTTCACCTACACACTACAAGTGAAGGACCAAATTGGAAGCTTTTACTACTTCCCATCTCTTGCCTTCCACAAAGCTGCCGGTGGCTTTGGAGCCATTAAAATCCTCAGCAGGCCCAGAATCCCAGTCCCATTCCCAGAACCAGCTGGCGATTACTCCATTCTGATTGGAGATTGGTACAAAACTGATCACAAGGTAACAAAGATTCAAACTTACAACGTCTTTCAATAACTGAGAATATAAATACTACTAAACTAAGAGGAAGTCGGTATTTCCGTATATGGTTAGGTGAAACTGTAGTTTATTGAATTTTTTTACCCTAATATTGCAGGTATTAAAGGCCATTCTAGATCGCGGTCACAGGCTTCCCTTCCCAGATGGTGTTCTAATCAATGGACGTGGACCAAGTGGTACAACTTTCACATTTGAACAAGGTAAATTTGTGTTACACCCTCTAAACTCTTACAGTCCATTGTTTTTTTTTTTTAAATGTTTTACTGCTTTACATTTTTCCATTTTTTGAGCTTTTTTTTTTTTTTTGTCTATTTTCTTACAGGTAAAATCTACAGGCTTAGAATATCAAATGTTGGGCTCCAGAACTCTCTGAACTTCAGAATCCAGGGACACACATTGAAGCTGGTTGAGGTTGAAGGAACCCACACTCTCCAGACCACTTACGAGTCACTTGATATCCACGTGGGACAGTCCTACTCTGTGCTCGTCACAGCAGATCAGGCCCCTCAGGACTACTACATTGCTGTGTCAACTCGTTTCACCAGCAAGGTCCTCACCAGCACTGCAATTTTTCACTACGGTAACTCCGCCGGTCAAGTTTCCGGCCCAATTCCTGGTGGCCCCACCCAAACTGGCTGGTCCCTTAGCCAGGCCCGCTCCATTAGGTATGTGACTTTTACCAATCTAGCTCATTACTAGGTTGAATCCATTTATATAAACGAACCCCGTCTCTATAAGTCATGTGGTAAATAATTTAGACGATAGTATCAATTGAAAAGCTCTCGCCAGTCTCGCACCATTAGGTAGCATCTAATCCACTTTATACACTTGGGTTTGACAAGACATCCAATTTACCCTCTTCCGTTCTACTAGGGATGTGCATTAAGCAGACAATCTATAGTATCGGATCAATGAAATGCTTCATTTAAAAGGATTCTGAGTCTGGATCCATGCTTCATTTGTAGTTGTTGCGCCCCAATCTAACATCTATATTTTGGACATTTTTCAGGACGAATTTGACAGCAAGTGGACCAAGACCAAACCCACAAGGCTCCTACCACTATGGTCTTGTGAATGTGAGCAGAACAATTTTGCTACAGAGCTCAGCAGCTCAAGTAAGTGGGAAGCAAAGATATGCAGTGAACAGTGTATCTTTCATCCCTGCTGACACACCATTGAAGCTTGCGGATTACTTCAAGATTGATGGAGTTTTTAAGGTTGGAAGCATCTCAGATAATCCCACACGCCAAAACATGTACCTTGACACTTCAGTCATGGGTGCTGATTTTAGGGCTTTTGTTGAGATTGTGTTTGAGAACAAGGAAAACATTGTGCAAAGTTTTCACTTGGATGGTTACTCCTTCTGGGTTGTTGGGTAAGTAAACAGTAATACACACACACAGATATATATATATATATATATATATATATATCTGCGTAATTCAATGAGTTTAAAGATGGTAAATTTGGTTAGTAATTCTCACATTTTTTTTTCACTTGAATTTCAGAATGGATGGAGGTAAATGGACACCAGCTAGTCGGAATGAATACAACCTTAGAGATGCAGTTTCAAGAAGTACCACACAGGTTAGTTGCCCTAATGTTGCTAAAAATTGGTTCAACGATTTACAAAAAGTGAGAAAGGTGAACAATAAAAGTGAATCGTATTAAACTCCGGCTATACTCTTCACATATTTAAATGTGGTACAAGCGAGGTAGGAAGTGGAGTATGAACATAACCCTATCACATAACAATATAATCTTCATTTGTATTTTGAAGCATATATTATATATAACCGGCACATACAACAATTCGTGCTACACGTGATTAAAGATTTTGTTTTGATTATGTGACAGGTGTATCCAAAGTCATGGACTGCAATATACATTGCTTTGGACAATGTTGGTATGTGGAATGTGAGGAGTGAGTTTTGGGCGAGGCAGTACCTTGGACAACAATTTTACCTACGAGTTTACTCACCTGTGGAGTCAACTAGGGATGAGTACCCAATTCCCAGAAATGCCCTCCTTTGTGGTAGGGCTGCTGGCAGAACAACCAGACCTTAATCAACAAGCTGCGGAGGATGATTATACACAAAAAATTGATTAACCATTGCAATTATATAAATTAATCACATTCTTTGCTACAGAAATTGTAAAATTTATACTTTGGCAATAAATATGAAGCTTTCAGTTAATTCTTTGGCTAGTAATTAATTTGTGCTTCATGTATTAAAAGCCAAGGGGAACAAACATATTGTAGTTTATTTATTTTTATTAAAGAAGAAAAATAAAGAAATTTAATTGCAAATTGGTGAGGACAAATAAACAGGCCACTATCCTCCTTGATTATGTCAGACAACTATGGAATTAAGTATCATGTGTTTACAAAGTAATCACTAATAAAACAACCAAATTCGTTTAGTACTATGCGTTTACAAAGTGATCAGTAATTAAACATTAACTTGTAAAACCCTAATCTATTTTATAATATGGGTCTCACTTTTATTAAAGATATGTTGCATATGATTGTGTCCCAAAGGCGTTGAGTTAGTAACTATTACTAAAACAAAATAACACGTGATGAGAGAATTGCACCATAGTTCTTATCATCATATTTAACATTAAGTTCATGATTATTAAATACTTAACGAAGCAATTAAATATTTGGCCAAATGCTCAAACCGGCCATAGGTAAACACACTATGACAACTCCAAAGCATTTCCATGCATATAAATTCCCCTTTCGATCTTAATTGACTGGAAAGGGAAAGCGAAGCTTTCACTGACATTAAATTTTTTAGGTACACACTGTTTGATTTACTTAATTATTTCTTTTAGTTATATCTAAATCTCTCATGGCAAACAAATCATGGGTTGTTGTTTCTCTGGTCCTCTGTGTGGCTGTAGCTGTTGTTAGTTCGTCAGACCCGGGGTGCGCCACTAATCTTCGTACTAGGTAACTCAACGGCCGACGTTGGAACCAATAACTTCTTGCCCACCAGCACGGCTAGGGCTAACTTTCCACACAATGGCATTGACTTTCCTTCCTCAAAACCCACTGGAAGGTTCAGCAATGGCCTCAATAGTGCTGATTTTCTCTGTTAGTATATACAGTTATTCTCTAGACAGGACGTCTGTGTCTTTATCTTTGTCGAAGAATGATATGTCAATAATAAAATGAACCCTAAACCCTGCATGGATAATAAAGCTTAACTTAACCCATTGCTTTTCTTGTGGTGATTATAGCTAAGATACTCGGTCTCAGGAGAAGTCCGCCGCCTTTTCTTTCTCTCAAAGCTAAATCTCTTCGCAAGAAGAGGTTTAGTGGATTTAACTTTGCTTCTGGAGGGTCAGGCCTTCTTGACATAACTGGAAAAGCATCGGTGCGTTATTCAGAAAATTGTTATCTTCATAAGCATATGTTGGAAAAGAAACATTTTTTTACAGTTTTCTCAGTTTCTTGTTTCAGCTGAGTCTAATGAAGTTTGGACACCAGATAAAACTCCGCTTGCTGCCCCATCGGTCAATCAAAAAATGTTGTGTCATTAACAGAGCAGATACAACAATTGCTACCGTTAAGAGACCTCTTACCGCCATAAAATGGGGGAGGAGAGTAGCTAAGAAGTCTTTGTTCTTCATCAGCATTGGCAGCAATGACCTTTTCGAATATTACCACTCAAACAGTTCCATTCCAAAGGAAGAATTTTTATCTTCTTTATTGCTTGCTTATGAAAACCACTTGAAGGTGATACTTTTCTCTATGTTTAGCACCACCCTAAACCCCTTATGCACAAGTTTCATAGTATAGCTGAGCCCTGTATTGAAATGGCAGAATTTAATCGGTCTTGGAGGGAGGAAGTTTGGCATCATTAGCGTTGCCCCGATTGGATGCTGCCCGTCTCAAAGGATTCACAACACTACCAGCGGATATTTGGAGGATTTGAACGATCTTGCAGTAGCTTTCCATTCAAGGTTGGATGCCTTAATGTTCAAGCTGAGCTCAGAATGTAAGGACATCAAGTATGCACTTGGAAATGCATTTGAGATGACAATAAATGTCATTCAGAATCCTCTTCCATTTAGTAAGTCAATACTCTATCAGTTCAGTAATTTCTCACTTTGTCCATTTTCCTAAGGCCGGTTTAATAACTATTTCGTTTTCTGTTTTCATTTTTACTTCTTTTGAAAACTAAGAACTTGTCACATAACCGTTTTTAGTAAAAAAAACAAAACAAAAACAAAAAACAAAAAACAAAATGAGGACCTTCTTAGTTATTACCAACCAACTTCTATATCACAAATATGCATTGCAATCTAGTCACAAAACCCGGTATCAGGACCTTCTAAAAATAGGTATTACCAACCAACTTCCAAACAGTTAGCAAACGAGGCCCTGCGGCTAGGAGTTGAAGGAAAACGCACAATCTAATTACCATCAAATTCCTCTTTATTTTTCAGATTTTACATAAGTGGAAGCTGCATGTTGCGGAGCTGGGAAGCTCAACGGTGAATCCTTCTGCAGTCCATATGCCAATCTTTGTTTGAATCGCGAAAAGTACTTGTTCTGGGATCTATATCATCCAACACAGGCTGCTTCTAAGTTAGCAGCCGTGACCCTCTTCAATGGTGGACCACAATTCGTAACCCCAATAAATTTTGCTCAGTTGGCCATGGCTTAATGGTACAGAGTAACCATTTTGAAGTGATAACTGTATCCATGAGAAGAAAACAATTGGAATTGAATTGACAAGTTACGTAAGCAGATTTTTAAATTTTCTGCTTCTGCAAACTTCAACCTGTAATAAACATGTTTTTATTTGCGGGAATCAGATGCCAAGATCAATGAATTTCTAATTAAGAATACAATTTCTTGTATACAAGAAGTGAAAAAAAACATTAAAATATTTGATATATGGCTTCATTGAGTGAGTCATGCCAGTTAATTAGAACAATTAATTGGGCACAATAAAGTTTCAAGAAACATTGGAAAACTTGTATACAACAATCAATGAAACAAATTCTTAACCTAAAATCTGAAAGTTGCCTGCATAGTAAATGTTTTGAGTTTCTCATGCATCGTGTTGATAACTTGGTACACGAGTTATCTTCTCAGAATTAAAGTATTGTATACCAGAATAGGTGTTTTCTTCTTCTTTTTTTTTCCGGCATGAAGGAGTAGAAAACAAGGGTCAGTCTTTTCGTAGTTGGCTTTCTAGCTATACGATGAATGCATAGGCAGAGGCGTGCAGTTTTCATCAATATTTTGCGGATCTCCTGGTGAGATTGAATCGCCTCTTTCAAAGTGATAAGTTATAGAAGCACTACTCCATATGAGTAGATATCCATCTTTTCATCAAGCTTGCCAGTTGCCATGCCACATGTACTCCGGGCTAAGTATCTATACGTCCCAACAACATCGAATGGTGCCTTTTGTATTCGCTGAGATTGTGGAAACATTATTGCTGCCTCAAAATCAGACAACTTAGATTGAAAGTTGAGGTAAATCACTGGTAATGGAAACTTACTTTTTTTTTTTTTTTTTTTGTGTGCAAGTAGATTCATACGTATCAAATTCAAAAGTGGAATTATTGAGCATAAAATTTTCGATTGTCAACATTATTATTGTGATATTTATACAGTTTAGCAACAAAATGCAGCTTTCAGTTAATTTGGCTCATAGTCGATTTGTGCTTCGCGTATGAGAAGACAAGGGAACAAACATATTGTACAACTATCTTATTTTAGAAAGAAAAAAAAAAGTTTAATTGCAGATTGGTGTATTTAATTAGCCCAATGAGGACAAATGAACAGGCCACTAAGCTCCTTGTTTGTGTTAGAGAATGTGTTTACAAAGTATTCTGCCATAAACAACCAAATTTTGTATAAAACTCGAAACGAATGTACGAAAGAGTTGGATCACCTCTATTATAGATGAGTCTCACCTCTATTATAGATGTCACTGCGAGTATTTGTGTTTGAACGCATTGAATCAGTAGCTATTACTACGTAAGCAAAGTTAGCTAGTGAGGAAAGTGCCAAATCCCCCTTCAGTTAACCTCTTGTGTTTGTAAGCTCATCATCATTATACTTGACAAAGGAAGAACTTCGTCAACAATCAAACCGGCCATATATTGGTAATCACTATGCAAAACCCCCCTCAATTAACCTCTTGTATTTGTTAGTGCACACTCCAGGACTACAATTCTAAACCATTCCATGCAATATAAAATCCCCATTACCTAGCTCTCACTTGAAAATACAACATAAAATTTGTTCTCCTTTGGGGGTCTAGCACCGAGGTGGCCTGCGCTTCCCTGGGTCGACAAGGAAATTCACAGATTCCGACTTAACCTTTTCACATTAGATCTTAATCTCCCATGGACAACATATCATGGGCTGTTGTTTCTCTAGTTCTATGTGTGGCTATAGGTTTTGTTAGTCCAGCAGACCCAGGTGCGCCACTAATCTTCATATTTGGTGACTCAACTGCTGATGTTGGAACAAACAATTTCTTGCCCACCAGCATGGCTAGGGCTGACTTTCCCCACAATGGCATTGACTTTCCTTCCTCAGAACCCACTGGAAGGTTCAGCAATGGCCTCAACAGTGCTGATTTTCTTTGTAAGTATATATAAAGTTTTTCTCTGGACGGGAAGTCCGTTTCTTTATCATTATATATGGATGACATGTCAATAACGAAACAGATCCTAAACCCTAAACCCTAAACAGTGTATCGATCACAAAGATTTACTTAACCTATTACTGTTATTGTGGTGATCATCTATAGCTATGACATTCGGTCTCAAGAGAAGTCCGCCACCATTTTTCTCTCTCAACGCTACGTCTCTTTCCAACAAGACATTTGGTGGTGTTAACTTTGCTTCTGGAGGGTCAGGCCTACTTGACATAACTGGAAAAAAATCAGTGGTACGCACATTATTATCTTGCGAAAAGTTGTTATCATCATAAGCCTGATATGAGAGGAAGAGAATTTTTTTGTAACAGATATCTCAATTTTCTTGTTTCAGCTGGCTCTGATGAAGTATGGAACGCCAAAGAAAACTCAGTTTGCTGCCTCATCCGTCAGTCAGAAAAATGTTGTCCCATTAGCAGAGCAGATACAACAATTTTCCACTGTCAAGAGCAATCTTACCGCCATAAAAGGGGGGAGGAGAGTAACTGAGAGGTCCTTGTTCTTTATCAGCATTGGTAGCAATGACCTTTTCGGATATTACCACTCAAACAGTTCCGTACCAAAGGAAGAATTCTTATCTTCTTTATTACTTGCTTATGAAAACCACTTGAAGGTAATACTTTTCTCTATCTTTAGCACTTGTATCAAATGCACAAGTTTTGGTAGCTCAACTGATCCCTGTGTTGAAATGGCAGGGCTTAATCGATCTTGGAGCGAGGAAGTTTGGCATCATTAGCGTCGCCCCAATCGGATGTTGTCCATCTCAAAGGGTTTACAACACCTCTGGGGGGTGTTTAGAGGATTTAAATGATCTTGCAGTAGCTTTCCACTCAAGGTTGGATGCCCTTATGTCCAAGCTAAGCTCAGAATGCAAGGACATCAAGTATGCACTTGGCAATGCATTTGAGATGACAATAAATGTCATTCGGAACCCTCTTCCATTCAGTAAGTCAATACTCGACAGTTGTCATTGGAAAAGGACTTCCGCACACCCTTGTATCTTTATATCCCTTGATTCTCCGTTGATTTATTAAATCCAAAGGCTATAAAAATAAACAAAGCTATGCAGGGAAATCACTTCCTTGTTATTTCGGTACATATTCATAAGCTCTCAGCAGCTAGAATGGTGATGGAAAAGGAACAATCTAATTACCAACAAATCTCCTTTTCACTTTCAGATTTTACACAAGTGGAAGCTGCCTGTTGCGGAGCTGGGAAGCTCAACGGTGAATCCTTCTGCAGTCCAAATGCCACACTTTGTTTGAATCGCAACAACTACTTGTTCTGGGATCTATTTCATCCAACACAGGCTGCTTCTAAGTTAGCTGCTGTGACCCTCTTCAATGGTGGACCACAATTCGTAACCCCGATAAATTTCTCTCAGTTGGCCATGGCTTAATGGAGTAACCATTTTGAAGTGATCAATTGTATCCCCAGAAGCAAATTATTTTTATCAATTTTTCAAATCTTGTTTTGTATTAGACGAAAACAATTGCAATGATTGATAAGTTATGTGAACAGATCTTGATTTACAAAAGCTTAAGTAATAATATAAATCTAAGAAGCTTTATTTTGCAGAAGCTTGTGAACATCCTTGGATGCACATCCAAGTTATTGTCTCAAATAATAGCCAATTATTGTTTTTGATACTAGGTGACCAGCAGGAAAATCCATTTGGAATCAATTTTCTTGTTGGTCATCCTGCATAAAATAAAATAAAATTTTGATATATATTTCGTATACACGGATTTTTAATAGCAGGATGCAATCCCCTCGAGCTGCTGACTGCGCGGTTAAATCAACGTGATCGGTTGTCAAGATAGGGCTGTTTTGTCTCTTTCAGTTACGTTTAGAAACTCGTCTCTTTCTCTCTGCATCCTTAACCAGTTATCTGGCTTCTCAAGTAACTTCAGTATCTGCGAACAGAAACAATAATTGAAGTCATGTTAGCCCGAACAGTTTGACACAACGTTTCAAGATACATTTGCAACAGAGTCTTAACATAATTTATTTAAGTGGTCTGCGGAATAGTAAACATTTTGCAGTTTGTCATCCGCCATGTTGATAACTTGATACAGAAGTTACCTTCTCGGTGTAATTATTGTGTAGCAGATTTCGGTTTATATTCTTTTTCTGTATGAAAAAGAAGAAAACAAGGATTACCGTTTTCATGGTTGGCCTTCTAGAAGATGAGTGCATAAGGCAGAGGCGTGCCGCTATCATCATTATTTCCATCTCTTCCTTGTTGTAGTCTTCGATCAAGTGAGGATCGATCAGACGTTCGCATATGCCACTGCTCAGCAAGGACCTTGCCTGCAAGTGCACACAAATTCAGAGGAAAATACTATTTTTCAGAATCAGTTTTATAGCTTATTGATTTCTTCGCTTACCCATAATACTAAGCTCTCGCGAATCTCCTGGTGAGTTTGAATCGCTTCTTTCCCGGTGATAAGTTCTAGGAGCACAACTCCATATGAGTACACATCTACCTTTTCATCAACCTTTCCATACATCATGTACTCCGGGGCTAAGTATCCAAACGTCCCAACAACATGGAACGGCGCCTTTGTGTTTGCTTGAGATTGATGAGTCTGAAGTAACATTGCTGCTCCAAAATCTGATAACTGGCATCAAAAGCCAAAGTGATCAGAGACGAATATAGACCTATTGAGATAAAGCCTTTGTTCGGAAAGTTCTAGCAATTGAAGCTAATTGAGTTTTAGCTTTCTGCAAGTATAAGAAATTGTTATCGAACTTACTATCGGTTCGCAATTGTGGGAGAGGAGAATGTTAGATGACTTCACATCCCTATGGATGATGGGAGGACTGTGAGAACCATGAAGGTAGTCCAACGCCTTTGCTACGCCGATTGCAACTTTCATCCTCTCACTCCACTTTAGCTCTCTTAAATTGTGCCTCAAGCTTCCCATCAAAAGTTTATACACAATTGCTTGCATCTCCCCACTACGACAGAACCCGATTATCTGCACAATGTTGTCATGCTTCATACCAGATAACAAGTCTGCTTCTCGAAAAAAATCCGCTGTTGAGCACCGTGTGGTTTGGAGGACTTTCACAGCTGCAGCTTCACCATTTCCTAGTTTGGCGCAGTACACCTTGCTATGTCCACCCTCTCCAATCACTGTGGCTGGGCTGAAATTGTTAGTTGCATCACAAAGCTCTTTCCGCGTGAAATGCCTGCTTGAACCTTCTGCTTGTAGTACTTCCAATCTTTGAAACAGTTTCTCGGATGCGAAATCAGCGACCTCCACCATTTTATTTACGGCAGAGAGTGCTCTTCTAGTAGTCGTTGGCCGCATCAACGACGATGTAGAGGAAGGCGGAGTTGTAAAGGACTTTTGCAACTGCCGGGTGGTATTTGATTGGTCATGGCAAGTGTAGTTTGAGGAAAATGAGTGAGAAGATTGTAGGGCTGCTGCCCTTACAGAGCCTTGTTGGCAAGTCCCCTGCCCCTCCAATAGGACTCTTCCCACGGTATTCATCACCAGTAGCGTGCATGATCGAGGTAACCCTTTCAAGCAAGTATGGATAGCTGAAAAACTTGGCCTGCATTGCAATTTAACATCCATGAGAGAGAGAGAGAGAGAGAGAGAGAGAGAGAGAGAGAGAGAGAGAGAGAACTCTCATGCATAAGTAAGTTGGCTAGAGCAGTTTACCCCCACAACTTAGTTCCAAACCCCTCCTTGTAATTCAGATTAATTTAGAATACCGTTTGAATCTCTCTCATAATTTAGATTAGATTAGAATATCGCGTCAGGAAGAGAGGGGGTGGGCGCAGGGATACGACAAGTTCCCCTCCACACCCTCATTCAAGTCCCCCTAGTTTACAATATCGCAAGAGAGAGAGATTGGAGTTATTAGTTTCATTACCCTGAGAGGCTGCAACCAATTACAAGGATTGATGCAAAGCCGATCCTGACTTGGTAGGTTAATTCAGAAATGTAAGAATCTGCAATGCACACTTTTAATTGGAAATCCACCTGCAAAGAAAAAGCCGTAAGCCAAAAGCCAATGCCATAAGCTTCCAAGTAAAAGGAGTCTACCTGCTTGGACTTGCAGAAATCTTCGTGGATGTGGAAAGTGTTGGGATCAAAAGAATCATCGTTCTCTTGAACATGAACAGCAATCACACTGTCCCTGTGTTTTACAACAGCAATGAGCAATCTCAGAAGCATTTCTCTGCTTGAATTATCCGATTTCAGACCGACAATTATCGTCCTCTTCTTCGATTTCTTGGACCTGAATGATAACATTTGGGGCCAAAAAATCAGCACCACTTCATTGCACAACCGAAGAGTAGCTTGCTTTCAATTCTGGTTACCTTGAGGCTTGAGTTTTCTAAGATAATGTTGAAGTAGGTGATGGGTTTAAGTGGTTACCAGTAGTGGTTAGATATTAATGGCAGAATACAACCATTTCCAAAGGGAGTTAGCAACTGTTCAAGTGTTGTACTCTCTCACAGGATTATAAAAACGCGATGATAAATTGCATTACTAGCACGTGTTATATTCTTAAACAGACGAGAGATTCTCTCATGTCACTAATTTACTACGTGTCAATCATCTATTAAACAGATAGACACTTTTTTAACACAAGTATTTATGAGATGGTAACGGCATCAAATTAAACATTGGTTGGAATTTGTTTGATTTTGTCGGTAATTATAAGATTGAATAGCCGCGGTAATTAGGTGTTTGCTTAAAATCATAAATGAGAGCTCCAAAAGTGGGCAACTAAGAATCAGAGAATAATTGCAAAGCTTTTATAGTAGTGCGGTGAATGGGCCACATCCTCTTTCACAGTACTTCAAAAACTTGGAACGAACGCGCAGAAATCAGTTTCAACATTCAAATATTATGAATCAAGGCGGAAAGCGTTGTTTATACTTTATAGGCGGTTATTGCGTTTGATTCAGGTTTTATACTGAAATAAGTGTAATTTTTACTCAAATTTTTAAACCACTTGAGTTTGGCGTCAACTCTTCAACCGCAAGAAATTTTCTCCAATTTTATTCCATCTAAGTCTGCGGCCTAAATCGAACCAACTCGACTACGATTGGAAACCTAAACTGAACCAAACCGTATTATGAGGTTGCGCCTATTCCGCCTATTCTGGCGCTCTTTTTCGTTTTCTTTTTTCTTTTCACCTTTTTTCCTGTATGATAACGATCTTAAGATTTTTTTTTTTTTTTTTTTTAAAGAGAGACAACTGATGACAAAGCACGGTTATCTACCCCTTCAAGGGCCGAGAAGACTGATAGAGGTATTTCAGCCTCCCCTGCCCACAAGCAAAAAATCCTAAAGTAAACTGCAGAACATAAATTAATCAGAACGATATTGTGAAAAAATTAAAATGAAAACTAATAAAAAAAGTTTGAAAACTTTGAGTTATAACGAAAATAACAATATAAAGGATAAAATGAATTGTAACAAGATTAACTTTTTAGTGTATAAGTGATTTTTTATTAAAGTGAATAGTACCGAGAGCTTTCGTTAAAGTTCCCAAAATTAAGAGATACGATGGAGAGCTTCTTTAAAGGCTTGGTCCCAATAACAATACCTAAACCAGCAGGTGTATGGGTCCAATAATATGCCTGCTTCGCTAGCATGTATACAATACACGATACTACCACCTAAAAATATGATAATATACATCATCCACAATAATTCGACCACGCTGTGATGTCCCGAAAATCGGGTTGTTACTCTCGGATTTTTATCGGAACATAAGAAGATGAAAATGTTAAATAACAATTACCAGTTTTACAGCAGACTCTAATCTGAACAAAAGTTGTGTGAAAATGCAGGGAGTTAATTAGGCTAATCAAGCGAAGATTGCATATTATTCGGATTATGTTTCAAGAAGCGGATGTAGCACATACAGTAGGGCAGAAACCATATATGCGTTTCAAATTACACATGTACGTCGGGGGACAGGATGATGAAATCAAGAAAACCAGCCCATGAGAAAAAGCTCAGATGCTCGGTGCATGGTGAGGATGCGAGGCGATCACTCAGCAAGCTGCAAATTTGAACGTAGAAATTAGGCTGGCTCCATTGTTACAAAAAGATATCGTAAGTCCTAACACTTAACCAAAACATAAAAGATTTCCTAACAAATGTTTAACTAACTAATTGATAACGCTCTACACATCCGAACATGTGACACGAATCTACCAGCTTGGATGATTGACAGCACAGATATATGCTAAATACAAATCCCCATTAAATACTCATATCAAATGCCATCACCATGCGTCAACGTATTTAACAAAACACTATACATTGGGGCAACCAATAATGAATGAGGATAACAATTCAAAGACTTAAATCTCAAATCACTGTAGAGGAACAATAAATTTTACTTTACCAGAGAAAACGGCATAAGTATGTCCTAGCATCTAGTTACGGGGGCGGGGGGTTAGACATTATTATTAGGTTGGCATTGCCATGTTATGATTGGATTGAAGGTTCTTTGTATCAAGTGTGTTACTTACGTTGATTAATACAAGTAATTATCTCACAAACAATGAATGTATGTATATCCGAGACAAAACTAAACCTGATTTAGAGGATTATCCGGAGATTTCTTCCATAGCTTCCATATCATGTCCTTGTATTGATTGTGAGTAAGACCTGGTTTCTCTTCCTTCAGCCTGGGGAGCTCAGCTTCTTCAAAAGCCTAAAATTATTACACGAACTCGTCACATTATAAACACAGAAGAAATCACTAATGTCAAAATTTAATAAGATCAAAGCAGCAAGCACCAAAAGGTAAAATTGATTCTTACCAACGGCCGAATTATCAATGAAAGTTTAAAAAGACATGGATGGAAAAGTTCCGTGGTTGTTAACAAAAGAAATCAGTGCTCCTAAGAATATGACTTAGCTTCTACCAATAGCCCCTACAATTACTATTATTCAGGAAACGCCAACAATTAACGTTATATTTTGCCAGCAGTCGACAATACTGTACCATCGAAGTGGGGCAGCAACGATAATTACAAGAATCATACAAATTTAAGCAGCCATTCCATAAGAGCCATCAAATATGAGATACATCCGTGCATGAACAATTAAAATAAAACCAACAAAACTTCAGCTATTGTTTTGAGAGATGCAACAGCTAAGACAGTCTACAAAAAGAACACATGAATTTCTCTCATAAGACCGCTACAAAAAACCAACAGAGCACTGCTACATCATAAATTGTGCAACGTGAATTCCTATTATAGGATGCTAGCTAGAAGTTACTGAGATCACGAGTATAAAGAAATGATGTAAAAGTTCAAGTTCATAGCTTTAAGCTACGTTTGTACTCCATGAGAAAATGGAAAACGCTCAGAACTCAAGAAGCAACCCGTCTGTCTAAAACAGGTGCTCTACTAACACATTGCAAAGATTTCAGTGCCAACACAAGCAATCATGCACACTAATGCACACCCAATCTTTCGAGTAGCTGATCACAACCATTTGAGCGAAATGAAATCATTGCGGCATATAACATACTAAGCTGTCTTCTAGAAGGCTTTCGTTTGCATTCATTCGTGTCGTATATTTTCAATGCCGAGTCGATTTGTTACTCTAATAATAGCTAGAGCTTCAAGCTAGTACAGTACTAGTCCTAATTCCTAAAGCTCGGTTATTCGATACAAAAGACAACAATTCTATGTAAATGCATTAGATTTTAGATTTCAAAGCTATCAAGGCAAGCATTACTATCCAAAACGAATCGAAACCAATGCAATCCAATCCCCCTAACCAAACAAACCCTAAATTCTCCCAATAAAACAGAAAAGGTACCTTAAACGAAGCCTTGAGCCTCCTTTCCGGGTGCCGATCCACCGGCAAGCTCTCCGCCACCGACATCTTCGCAACCGCCTCCTCCACCGTCCTCGCCTCAATAATCGAATCATCCCGATTCTTATTCTCCACCACCACCATCCTCTCATACTCCTCCTCCTCTGCCGTACGGCTCTGCTTCTTCTTCACCTCATCCGATTTCTTCTCCAACACCGCCTGCTCCTCCTCTTTCCGCCGTCTCAGCTCGGCCTCGGTCACCTTTGGAACCGGGATCGTGACTCTCCCGACCTTCTTATCGGGCTTCTTCCCCGCTTTCTCGAGTTCCTTCTCCTCCAGCTCCGCCAATCGGCGCGCCTCGGCTTTCCGCGCTGTGGCCTCCGCTCGTTTCTCGGCTTCTTCCTCGCGCTTCTTTGCCGCGCGGGACTTGCTGCCCTCGGCCTCGCGCCAGTACTGCTCCTCCTTCTCGCGAGCCTCGCGCTCCTTGCGCTCGGTTTCGGTGGAGCTCCTCCGAGCCTTGGCGGCCTCCGCCTTGCTATTCAAACCCATCTTTTTCGGCATCTTGGTCGGGCACACGCTTTAGGGTTTTGATCGCCTGCGACGACGGTGGTGATATTCTCCGACTCCGCTCAAAAGCGATGTGATGTGAAGAGTTGCTGAGACTCAGGGAACGTGTTCCGTTCACAGACAGAAACAGAAGAAAAACAAAAGCGGTTACGGTTTTTGGGTAGCTGCTAGCAAACTAAGTGGGCCTTAACTGGGTTAAATCAAAAGGCCCAAAATAATAAGTCCAGACGCTTGCTGGTCAAGAAACAAAAGGCCTGCCCAAATTACACCGCCCCGTTGACAAATGGTTCTTAACGTTTACGTTGGTGGCATGAGAAAAATGAGAAAGTTGAAATGAGTTGATGAGTAAGAAAGTTGCTAGCATTTTTCTATGTTGGTTCCTTTATGTTGAAAATCGATAAAGGTCATTCCACGTGTTGTACTTTACACATCAATGTTGTTAATCATTTAAGAGCATTTCGATCTCTTCATGTCTCTACACATACGAATCGATTATTTCATAACCATGCTACAATTTTCCCCAACTCTCCAAGTGCCTAATTAAGCCGTAACATCTTTGGCATAATATTGAATTGCCATCATGGTGATCTTGTTGGAACCTTTTTCTTTATATAAATAATGATATGGAGAGATTGAAATGCCCTTATATCAGTTACTACACTTTTTGGGATTTGTGATTTTGGGTTTTTTTGGGGTTGAGTTTAGGTATTTAATTTTTTTTCTCTTCACTAATGTCATGTGCAGGTCACATAATCCCTTTTAATGAGGATTCTAATATGTTCGGATTTTGCCTTTAATTAACACATAACTCAAGGGATAAGAATCGAAAAACCAATGCCAAGCAATGACTAGAGGATCAAAAGAGAAAGTTGTCATAAGGGAAGAAAGTAGGACAACAACCTCTGTTTCCCCCCTTCCTCCATTTTTTTTGTGGTAAATTACATAGGAACCCCTCAGGTTTAAGGTCTATTACAACCTCATACAACATTTTAAAAATATTTCACTTTTATACCTCACGTACTATTTTATTTCAAACTAATACCTCCGTTACATTTTTCATCTATTGATCTATTAAGCGCTGACATGACTACCAAATGTGTGCCACGTGGCTGAAAAAAATAATTTTTTAATTTTTTAATTTTAAAAAAAAACG
>JAOTRO020000005.1:5199731-5212802 GCA_028566515.2 Pyracantha coccinea | reverse complement strand
TTCCTTGATTTTGAATTTTTTTTACCGTCCAACTTTATTATTGCGCATTATTAGTTACTTTCTAGTTTCTGCATACTGCAATAACTTCCGAATTTCAATATATAAAAGAACAAATCCTCGAAGGATGAAGTTTCTGAAGGATTTTTCTTTGTTGATTTTACAGGACGTGGGGCAGTCAATTCTGGAAAGTTACTCAAGAGTTATGGAGAGTCTGGCCTTTAACGTAATGGCAAGGATAGAGGATGTCCTCTTTGTTGACGATGCTACCAAGCGATGTGCTGCTGCAGAATCAGTGTCTATCTTCAGCAGGGGAGGTTTGAGTGGCCTTCCTATCCAGAAGCGGATGTCACCGAGCCCCTTCTCCATTCAACACACTCCTTATGCGTCTCCACTTGCAACACCGGCTTTCTGTTCCTCCACCCCAGTTATTGGAAGTCCAGGAAGAACACCTCTGTGTGTGACACGCAACGTTATAATAGACGACAAGTCAGAAAGATTACTCGCAGCTGATTTTGAGAGGGTGTGGTCGTACGCCGGAAGCCTAAGCTCAAGAAGAACAACCGGGGATGCTCCTGAACGGGATTGACTAAGTTAATGTTAGGTCAGTTTAAGGCTAAGTAGGTTCATGTTACAAAAAGAAGTTGCAGAGATGGGTCTAAAGCCTAACGCCGGGGTGCTGTTGAGATCTAATGTTGTATATTCTTTATTAGCAATAGAAATAGGTTGTTTCTCTATAGTTTTGAATCTGATCAGGTAGTAGATGAAGGAAAATGACACTTTTAGTTGAAAGTTGGTTATAAATTTCCGGCATTCCGCGTGGCGCTTGTAGCTTAAGTAGTTAAAAATCTATCCATGTACTGTGAAGTAAATGTTCGACTTACCTTGTCGAGTTCAATACTCGTTCATCGAAACTGACCTTGTTCGTTGTTGCACTTTACCAAATTCTTATTTTGTTGTTCGATTATTGGCGGTGAACATTATTAAGGAATTTAAGGTCATTCGTTCATTTCTCATCAAACGAGAGAGTCATTCAGTTTTTTACCCCCTTCATTTATGTTCTTTTAATCATTTTAGGACGTATTAAATTTATTAAAATTTTGGGTTAACTAAATTTTCTATGATAAATCAAATTGCTAAATAGTAATCACAACAAGTGATTTAGTAGTAAGAGTGCGGATTACGTTTCTCCACTAAACAAAAAAAATATGAGAGATTCTGTGTTCGATGTTTCGAGTTAGTAAGTCTGCTTAACTGTATCCACAGATAATATGAAATTACGATGAATAACTATGACTCTCCCCTTTTATATGAAAAAAAAAAGAAAAATTGCTAAATTTACATTCTCCAAGACTTGCTGGTTACTATATTAAATTGAGCCCGTTCAAATTTCTGTTCTAGCCCTACTTTCAGAGAGTTGAGAGTGAATGCTCATAGCCATGGCGGAGAAGCAAAGCACCAAAGCAAGCGGTCCAGGCCCGAGGAAGCCGAAGGTCATATTTGGCACCAAAGCACTTCAAACCGGCGACGGCGGCGATGTTGCTTCGAGCTTACTCGGTGGCATAGTCGAGAAAGGTATTTCCGATATGCCCCTGTCGGGCCCCACTCCACCGCCTCGCCCAACCGTTCTTCCTTTCCCCGTCGCTCGCCACCGCTCCGATGGCCCGGTAAGCCTGCAAGTTTGATACTTTGATCACCGCTGTGAGAAGTTAGAAAAAAAATATTGTTATTTGGTCAATTGTGTGAAAATTTTTGATTTTTTTTTTTTTGTTTCATTGAAAGAAAGTTTAATAAGTTAGGGAAAAACGGTAAACATGTATATGCATTTGTGACTGGTTTTGGTTGATTTGACAGCATCGGGGTCCGGTAAATAGTAAATTGGGTGGTGAGGAGGGTGGTAGGGAAGGGGATGAGGAGGATGATGAAGATGTAATGGACTTTGAACACATTAGGGATTTCGCTAAGCAGGTCGAAAGGAAGAAGAAAAAAAATATGGACTTTAGTAAGTGGGCAGAGGAGGAGCTTGATGCAAATAGCTCAAGAACTTTTAGGGAAACAATGGAAGCTAGTACTAGAAAAATTGAGTCCAGTAAAGTGCATTCCCGAAGAAAGAATGAACAAGAATCTGCGTTTGGTAGCTCGAAGCTTGAACGAGGATCTGTGTTGGGTAACTTGAAGGTTGAACAAGAATCTGTTTTGGGTCACAGTGACATGGAAATTGAAGCGGACATGAACGGAAAGTCCATGCCTGATAATATTCGAAATGAACAAGGGGGTTCTGTGTCCCTTGAGGCTCAGATTGATGAAGAGAACTGTGCACGGTTGCAAGGGATGTCTGCTGATGAGATTGAAGAAGCACAGGCGGAGATCATGGGCAGACTGGACCCTGCATTGCTCCAAGTACTCAAAAGGAGGGGTGAAGAGAAATTGAGAAAGCAAAGAGGCCCCAGCTCAGATAGCAATGAACCAAAAGCTTCTACTAGCTCTCACAGTGGTCCGTCTCATGTGGCTACAAAAATTACTTCAAACAATACTCAAACTTCAGTAAAGGATAGATTGGAGCAGAATCCGGGCAAAGCCAGTGGCAGTTTGTGGAATGCTTGGAGTGATAGAGTCCAGGCTGCTAGGGACTTAAGGTTTTCCTTGGATGGGACTGTTATTATAGATGGCTTCCACCAGATATCTCAGAGTAGTAAGTTTTTATACTTGTTTATATGATTGACGAGATTATGTATTCCTTGTCACTCCAGTTTTGCTTTTTTACTTTTTCTGTTTTATATTCTCTAAAGCATGGGACTTAGTTCTGTAGTTAAAGTTTCTCTTACTAAGAAATTTGTAGCATCAGTAAATTTTTTTCATGTATGGGAAACACAACTGCACTGGATGATATTACTTTCAAAACGATAAAAATACCTCAATAGAGTATCAGGTAATTTTTTCTCCAATTCTACAGGTAATTTATCTGAGCGTGACTACCTGCGTACTGAGGGGGACCCTGGTGCTGCTGGTTATACAATCAAAGAAGCAGTGTCTCTCACAAGGAGTGTGGTCAGTTTATATTCTTGATTGCTGTAATTGTACATCAACTGTTTTGATAATTTATCTTTTGAATTTCTCTAAACTTGATGATGTACGATGTCCATGGCCCTCTATTATATTATGTATCAAATCTTGTTGCTCCTGGTAAAGTTTGCTTCCTGATTTCATTATCTTGTTTTACCATATGCTATTTGGTGGTTTCAGATTCCTGGACAGCGGACACTTGCTTTGCATTTCCTTTCAACTGTGCTTGATAAGGCATTGCATAATATTCAAGCGCAAGATCAGTTTATCGGAAAAGATGCTAGTAAAGTCGATAAATATGCTGACTGGGAAGTCGATAAATCTGCTGACTGGGAGGCCGTTTGGGCTTATGCACTTGGCCCAGAACCTGAGCTTATTTTATCTCTCAGGTGAATAATATCTGGATCCTTATGTTCCAAAATTTTGGTGAAACCAACCATACATAAATTGTTCCCCTTCATCTTGTAAACTTACTCTTCTGTTGGATTGTTTTGTGTACTAGTTGATATTTCAAACAATTATTCGATTTTTTTACTGGATGTCATTGCAATTTAACTTCTAATTTATTGCAGGATATGTCTCGATGATAACCACAATAATGTAGTCCTAGCTTGTGCCAAAGTTCTTCACCGCATATTAAGTTGTGATGTGAATGAGAACTTCTTTGACGTTTCGGAGGTGGAGTTTTTCTTTTCTATTCTTATTACCACTCTAGTTATACATTCCTTTATTCTTTTTTTTTACTTTTCTGAAGTTTATGATCTATTGGTATTTGATTACTTCAAGCTTAATATATTCTGCTCTCAGAAAATAGCAACCGTGCATATGGACACATTTACTGCCCCTGTTTTCAGAAGCAAACCAGAGATTGATGTTGGTTTCCTGCGTGGTGGATTTTGGAAGTACAATGCCAAGCCTTCTAATATTGTTGCTCTGGATGAGGAAATTATTGATGATGAAACTGAAAGGAAACGCACCATTCAAGATGATGTTGTAGTTGCAGGACAAGATTTTGTGGCAGGTTTGGTGCGGATGGGAATCCTTCCAAGGCTTCGCTATGTTTTGGAGGTTAGTCCTTATTTAGTTTTTACATTCAGGACAACATAAGAGCTGTGCAGGTATTTGATAACCACTCAAGGTTCCCAAGATTTATATAGAGAACCAAACACTAATTTAAATTCAGATGCTCACCTCCTTCCTCCCTAGTGGGACTTTGACGTTCATATTGCATGTCTTTAATCTTTTGTTAATTAATGTAGAGAGGTTGTTAAATGTTACTAAATTGCACGGCCTCTTTAACATTAAACACGAGTGTAACCCATCAGAAAACTCATAAGTGCCTAGCTTGAAGGATCCCTAAAGTCTTGACACAGGGTTATGGGTGCATCATGTGTGCGTACATACTTTTTAATAAGTGCTTTGCTTTCTCATTCTTCTATCAAGGTAATGAGGGCTGAGCTATATTCTTAGTTCCCATTGTTGGATTGATGTGAATGTGGGTTGTGGAATATGAAAGAAAACACAGATTCAACAATTAGTAGTGTTACAAATATAGTAAGGTGCTGCTAAAAAAAATTTATGTTGAAGATGATCTGCAGTTTCCTCCTAAAGTGGATTGTTTTATGTTGTTTCAGTCTGACCCTACAGCAGCTTTGGAAGAATACACAATATCTATACTTATTGCAATTGCAAGGCATTCCCCAAAATGTGTGAATGCAATCATGAATTGTGAAAGGCTTCTTGACACAATTGTCAGCAGATTTATCGGAAAAGACACTGTAGATATCCAGCCTTCAAAAATAAAGTCTGTTAGACTTCTAAAGGTAAGCAGTTTCTGTACAACTTTTATGTCCACTTGTCTAGTATGTTTTGTTCCTGGTGTTATAAGGGAATTATGCCTGCATTTAATTCCGGATAAAACTTATACTTTTATCCTTATTTTTGTGTATATAAAAGGTGATGGCTCAATCTGATCGGAAGAACTGTGTTGCTTTTATTAATAATGGGACTTTCCAAACTATGACATGGCATTTGTATCAATCTATTTCCTTCCTTGACAATTGGGTGAAATCTGGAAAGGAAAACTGTAAACTTTCTTCGGCTTTGAAGGTTGAACAGCTGCGTTTTTGGAAGGTTTTTGTTCAGCATGGCTATTGTGTGTCATACTTCTCAGATATTTTCTGTAACTTGTGCTTGTGGCTGAACCCACCTGCAATTGAAAAACTTATTGAGAATGATGTACTTGGTGAATTTATGTCCATCTCTACAGAAGGATACCTTGTTCTGGAGGCTTTGGCTAGCAGGCTCCCAAGTTTGTTCTCACAGAAGCGTCTGAGCAATGAAATCTCTGAGCATTCTGGTGATGGAACTGAGTTCTGGTCTTGGAGCCAGGTTGGTCCAATGGTTGATATAGCTCTCAAGTGGATAGTTTTGAAGAGTGATCCCAGCATATGTAATTTCTTTGAGAGAGAAAATGGAAGTCGTGGTGGTCTTGCTTCCCAAGATTTATCAGTCACTTCCCTGTTATGGGTGTATTCAGCTGTAGTACAAATGCTTTCCAGAGTGCTTGAAAGAGTGGTCCCGGATGATTCTGTCCACTCACATGAAAGTGGAAGTCTTGTGCCATGGCTTCCAGAGTTTGTTCCTAAAGTTGGACTTGAAATGATTAAAAATGGGTTTATAGGCCGTTCAGATACTCTTGATGCGAAATATGGAAAAGATCCTAGCGGAGGTGACAATTTCATTGAGAAACTGTGTCATTTGAGAAATCTGGGTAAATGCGAAACATCATTAGCTTCTGTAAGTTGCTTACAGGGGTTAGTGGGGCTTGTCGTTAGCATTGATAAGTTGATAATGTTAGCCAGGACAGGTGTCCAAACACCTCCCCAAAATTACCCTTCGTCAAGAGAAGAGAAAATACTCAAGGACGGTATACTTAAGGGGTCTTTGGTTGAATTGAGAAGTGTGCAAAATACTTTTATGAAGTTAGTTGCTTCTGAGTGGCCCCTTGTGCAGTCCATTGAGATGTTTGGCAGGGGAGGACCTGCTCCCGGGGTGGGAGTTGGCTGGGGTGCCTCTGGTGGAGGATTTTGGTCTGGTAGTGCTTTGTTGTCGCAAGCAGATGCAAGATTTCTCGTTCACTTGCTTGAAACTTGGATGCTTGTGTCCAATTTGGATAGCCTCACAGAAGAAGAAATGACTTTTACTATGCTGGCAATTAATTCATCTTTAGGAGTATGTGTAACTGCTGGACCAACAGACAGAACTTATGTGAGAAAGGTGTTAAATATTTTGCTTGATGTCTCAGTTCTTAAGTATCTTGATCTCTATATTCGACGTTTTCTTTCCTCAAATGGGGGTGTGAAACTGTTTGATTGGGATTATAAGGAAGACGATTATGTACTCTTCAGTAAAACATTAGCTTCTCATTTCGGCGACAGATGGTTATCCATAAAGAAAAAGCTCAAAGATAGCGTGAATTCCTCTGATAGTAAATCACTGAAAAAGGGTAAAGGTTCCCTCGATACTATATACGAGGAATCGGACACATCAGCTTTGATCACTCAAGATTGCACTTCTTTAGTTGTAGAGTGGGCTCACCAGAGACTGCCACTACCCATTTCCTGGTTTCTCAGTCCAATCTCAACCCTTTGTGATAGCAAGCATGCTGGTCTTAAGAAATTCTCCAATTTACAAGATCTCATGCAGGATCAAGGGGATTTTGTTGTAGTTGCCAAAGCTGGGCTTTTCTTCCTTTTGGGAATTGAAGCACTGTCCAGTTTCTTACCAGCTGACATTCCATCCCCAGTTAAAAGTGTATCGTTGGTTTGGAAATTGCATACTCTATCTGTGATTTTACTCGTTGGAATGGGTGTGGTTGAGGAGGAGAAGAGTAGGGTTGTTTTTGAAGCTTTACAAGATCTCTATGGGAACCTTCTTCATCAGTCAAGGTCGTCTAACTTAATGCCAGAACATAGAAATGAAAACAACCTGGAGGTTCTGGCATTCCAATCAGAGGTTCACGAGAGTTACTCTGTATTTATTGAAACTCTTGTGGATCAGTTTTCTGCTATATCTTATGGTGATTTGATATACGGCCGGCAAGTTGCAGTTTATCTGCATCGTTGTGTGGAAGCTCCAGTGCGCCTTGCTGCCTGGAATACACTAACCAATTCTCGTGTTCTTGAACTTCTGCCACCTCTAGAGAAATGCTTTACTGATGCAGAGGGGTACCTTGAACCTGCAGAGGTACGGCTGACTAGTCACTGACTTGTTTGTGCTATTCAGTACTTATATGAGCTTTGAGTGATTTGTTATTCGGTTTTGAGTATTGCGTGCGTGTGCTGTGTGTGAGATAGAAATCATAATAATTGCGAATGAAAATTAGTGGCTTTTTATGACAAAAGTGATGAAAATTTATCAAATCTTGTGCTTGTGCAGGATAATCCGGATATTTTGGAGGCATACGTTAAGTCATGGACTTCTGGTGCCCTCGATAGGGCTGCAAGTCGAGGATCAGTTGCATTTACACTGGTTATCCATCACCTTTCGGCTTTCATTTTTAGCTTATACACTGGTGATAAGCTATTGCTTAGGAATAAGCTTTCCAGGTCTCTTTTGCGAGACTTCTCTCTGAAGCAGCAACATGAGGTATGCAGATTTTTCTTACAGTCGTTAAACTGTTTGTGTTTATCTTGTAGTAAGTCTGCCTTGAGAGTAGGTTGTGTCTAGCAAGTGGGTGAAACATAAATGTATATCATACAAAATATGCCTTCTTACACTATGAATGTATAACATGAATGTTCATTCAGACTACATCTGTGTTGAAAATGATTATGGAATGTGCCCTATTATGATACTACAAATGCGTATTTCCATAATAACTATTCATATCAAAACTGCTGTCTCTGAGTCTCCACAAAGCAACATTTGAGAGAGAAAATCTAATGCAATGTGGAATGTAATTGTAGGCAATGATGCTGAACCTTATTCAATATAACAAGGCATCTATATCGCATGAGACCAAGCACGAGGATGGAGTGCCTGTGGGGAATGATGTTGAGAAGAGGCTCGAGTTACTGAAGGAAACTTGTGAAATAAATTCCTCACTTTTAGCTGCTGTGGAGAAGCTAAAGTCATCCTTAAAGAACAATCTATCATGAGCCTTTTTGTATGTGAGAGAGAGAGAGAGAGAGAGAGAGAGGTCAAAAATATGTTTTTGCATATATTGATCGATTTTCTAACTTGTAAAGGACTGGACTAAACTCTTTTGTGTACATGATAAAATTAACAGGAATTCTTTTAACATGCTCGATCCAGCTTGTGTATGGAATAGCATGGGATTGGCCAAATAAGAAGAGGCTCCCTGTAAGAGAATTGTTGAAGTTCTTGTATCTACAGTTTTCGCTTGAATTTGGAAACGAAAATCATGAACTTGGTGCGAGTTAGATCCAATAATTCAGCCCCCAGTTCGCCATCCCTTCCCCACCGCCTCCCTAGTAGGCTAGTCCCCTTCCCCCAGCCAGAAGCCGCTTCTCCCCGCCCTATTGTTGCGGTTGGTTTTTTTTTTTTTTTCCTAAATTATATTAAGGCCCGTTTGGTATCCTACTAAAAAAAAATTATAATTATTAAAAACAACTCGGTTGAGAACACTTTTTCCAACAACCTAAAAACGCGTTTGGTATCTAACCTGGAAACTATTCATATCTTAAAGGATTTAGGCTATACGTAACCCAAAATCTTGTATGTACAAAATCGTTAGGTGGCGTTGGCTGAGGGAGGATATCAAGGTCGGGTCGGAATCTGAGAAACGACCTAGAAATACTCACCAAGGCCCAATATCTTGACGACTTGATTTGGAATTTCCAATTTCACAGTTCACACAATGAAATTGTCACATCCCGATCTCAACTCGGCCGTAGCACGATATTGTCTATTTTGGGCCCCGACCACATTCTCACGGTTTTGTTTATGAGAACTCACGCGTGCAGAACTTCCTAGGATGGGTGACCCATTAGAAAGTTCTGCTAGCATGAGTTCCCAGAAATAAAACCGTGAGGACGTGGTCGGGCCCAAAGTGGACAATATCGTGTTACGACGGAATCGAGTCCGGGATGTGGTGGAGCCCGGATTGGGATGTGACAGAAATCATTTTGTTTTGAGGTGGGTTTTGTTCAAATATATGGTGATGGTTGCAAATTTCAAATGTTGCCATTGAAATTGAGCAAAGTGAGCTTGAAATAATGCTTTGGTATTGGTGGAGAGGTGAGGGTGGGGCTTGTGGGTGATTAGAGTGAGAGGATGGTGGGTCGGGGATGGTGGGAAGAAAATATCTCAGTCGCTGGAAAGATCCATGTGACGGTCGTCAGAACCTCTCTCAGTTGCCTAGAAACATCTCTCATCGCCTCTGGTGACTCTCAGATGATGTTTGGTGCTGCTGGCGTCAATGCTAAGGTCTTGCAGATGTTGAAAAGAAAGAGCAAAAAATAAACAATAAAAACAGACTTTTGTTGTTCTCAGATTTTAGGCTAGTTTTTTAGTTATTTTTTAATTCAAGTTTCACAAAACATCCTTACCAACCAAGTTTCTAAGTTGTGAATTGAGAAATGATTTTTAAGTTAAAAACCTTGAACTCAAATAGAATACCAAATAGGTTCTCATTTTTTCAGGAGGTTGAATAAAAGCTCTTATTACTATTCACTTTTAATCATAAATAGATTTTTGGTGTGAAATGTTTATTAATGGATCAAACTTTATTCTTTATTTACTTTTATGTCATTATATTATTCATCATGGCGGGTTCTACATTGATGTTTACATTTTTATTTGATGCTTGAACTATTGTACGTAACTTTGCATGGTGCTACTATGAAATATTTTCCACTCTATTGCATTATTGTTCTACTTTTTCATCTTTTACTTATATGCTGCCAGCTCTTCCATGTAGCTATGCTTCTATCGTGTTGTCTATGTTGTGCAATTCCTCTTCTGTCATATTTTTTCCAGTATTGATCATCTCCTTTTTCTAATTTTGCTTCTATTTCACTGTCTTCTTTTATCTTGTAACAGGTTGCTGCAGTTTCTTATTTGAAATTTTGAGGCTTCCAATAAGGCTGATGATGGATATTTGTTTTGCTGTAGATATACATCTTTTCGTCTTCTACTTCTAATAACATATCGTAATTAAAATATTCCTCCAAGGCTAATATTTGGGCTCCACGATGTCTTAGAATGTGTTATAGTGTAGGAGTCTATCTGTGGGGTGATATATAGAGGACTGTCTGAAAGATTCTTCGTCTATTATGGCTATGTGTCTTAGCTCTTCCTTATGCATATGTTTGTACCAATTTGGAGGACTACTGATAAAACTTATACAATTTTTTTCTCTGAACTTCTAAGTAATTTTCTGCTATTTTCTTAAACTTAATTGGGAACTGTGGTTGATAAAAATCTTATCGAGATCACCAAAATCCAATAGCAATAACAGGGAGAGAGGGACGAGCTTCTTCATCACTACCATAGAAACTCATCTTCGACATGCTAGTGGACTAGGTGAGCCCTTTAGAAAACAAACGTCCATGGACCTCATAGCTGTGCACCTACAAGCAAGCCTAGGACAAGCCTATGCATTGGTTCAACCAATGCCACCCCTTGCTAGTACCCGCATTCCCAAAAGTACTTGCATTCCCACAGACAAGCATGTCGAAGAAAAACCACTCGCATATTCCCACCCCTCTCTTGAGTTTGGGGGGCAAATTAAAATCTTCATGTTTGAGCTAAACCATATCATTCTCACTCCCAAGCATGTCGAAAAAAATCCATCCAAAAATTTCTCCCCTCACACCCATGTTGGCGGCGACAGTGGCGTTGAAGCACCACTGTCGCCGACACCCATGAGCGAGAATGCCCCAAGATCAACACACTGTTTATACCGAAGCAACATGTTATGGGTGTGGCGAGCTTGTCATCTCTAAGGCGATGGGTGCTGGGCCTGCTGGCTGCTTGGTATGCCTAGCAGGCTTGTCAAGCAGGGGAGCACCCACCCCCCCTATATAAGTTGGATGAGTTGTAAACTACTCAATTGTTAAGCTGTAACATCAAACTCCTTTTTGTTTGAAATGATTGATACAATAAATGTTGGATTACTGTAATTTAAAGACAGAAAGCAAAACTTTCTAAACGGAAAAACTTTTTTAAGGATGCCTAGTCTTTTTTCTTTAGTAGAAGTCGGGAAGTTTAATTATCGGATCAACGCATGTTATGCACCGGCGTTTGATGTTAGAGCTTAACCAATGAGTAGTTTACTACTCATCCAACATTATTGGATTAAATACTTCCACCAAGCACATCATACGGATTTCAACCAATCCCGCAAACGGTTTCACTGGATATACTTTTCAGAAAAGGAAACAAACATTATTGAAAACTGGGTAGTTGATTCTTTGACTAAAGATGGACCTTTTCATAAGTGTTAACATATGTAATTCATCAAAGCTTCAACTCCAATCCCTTCCCGTAAATTGTGTGTAGATATAGTGCTAGTTTAGAGCCTAAGAAACACACACAAAAAGATGGAAGAGAAACGAAGAGAGTTGACGTGGGAAGAGGAAGAGGAACATGCCAAGGTGGATGTGTGGAAACATTTGTTGAAATCGCGGTGGTAAAATGTGACATTGAGCTCGGAAGCTCAAGCAATTGATAGCCATGGAAGCCCCATGACACTCTTAGAGCTCTCATTTGCTCTAAGTTGTGATCCTTCTCACCTTTACCGCCTCATGAGGGCACTAGTCCACCGCAAAGTGAATTTGTAATCTCAGGTCTGTACTGAACATTTTCTGCAGTTTCTGCAGCACCTCACTTTTCAAATTCATTTTTGGCTCGCTTATAAAATTTTAAAAATCATGAAAATTTTCAAAACAGTAGTCATATATGTCTAGTTCATACCTAAAATTTTTCATAACAATCTAAAGAGAATTGAGGTTTTAGTGGATTTGCAAACTAAAGTGGTATTGCTGAATTTTTGGTACTTCAAAAACTAGTTATGTTATGCAATATTGTTTTCACTAATTTGTGCATATCCAATAGTACCAATTGTTTGACATGTTTATTTGCTCTAATATGTCCTGGTTTTCAATGCAAATTCTCAATTCTAATGACTTTTATTAGTCAACATTGATTAAATTTTGGTTGAAAAGTGAGTGTATTGGTTTATTTTGTTCAAACCAATATTTTGTTTGGTCATCAATTTTGATTATGATGATTATTGTCTTTTGAGACAAAAATTGAAAAGTCGCATTAGTTTACTAATTGATCATTTTGGTCCCTATCGAATAACTGAATAACCATGTTTCTTCTTTCGAGAACTCTATCATTCAATGTCAATAACGACATACTTTTGTGTTTGATTTAATCTTTTGAGAATCATTGAATATCCAACAAAACGGTTATTTAATACTATTCTAAAGGATTATTTTGAAAAATAAGAATTATAATTTATATGCTGAATACTTTTGTCTCAAAAAGAATTTTAGGAAATCATTTACCAACTATAAATTAATATTTTAGCAACATAAAGTACTTCTACCATATTTTCATTTGGCCAAAGCTGTCAAAGCTATATGTATTTTGTGTATTTTATGTTTTGGTTAGCTATGTAGGTATTTCTTTGCATGATTAGTTTCTGCCCAAAGGTGTAAGGCCATCTCCAACCGAGCCCTCTGGCTCTCCAAGATTCTCTAAGATATTAATATTTTAATGAACAGTACATGACCATATTTGCTTCCGTCTCCAACCGAGGGCCAAAGGGCCAGAGGGCTTGTTTTAGCCCTGTCACAAAAAACCGTCTCCAACTGAGGGCCAAGAGGTCATAGGGCCAAATATAATTTATTATTTAAAAACTACAACTTAAATTCAAATCTAACGGCTAAGTGACTTAATTTTTTATGTTGTATAATTTTTATGTTGGTTAATGTTATTTAATGTTGTTTCATATTGTTTAATGTTGTTTCATGT
>JAOTRO020000005.1:5153331-5165525 GCA_028566515.2 Pyracantha coccinea | reverse complement strand
GGAATCCAAGCCAAAGCGATGGACTGGAGGCTAGGCTGTAGAACATTTTTCTATGCATCGTTCATCACATGATAATGAAGTGTCCAATCATCAAAACTAATTATCAAATTCAAACGTAGACTAAAACATTGTCCCGTGAAAAAATCATCATAATACCAATTTTTTCTCAACTAAACGAGTACAAGTCTAATCTGATTGGTTTTGACTACACAAACAACCAAGTATAACAATCCACAATCCACAATCCACAATCCACAATCCACATTGTTCATAAAAATAAAAATAAAAATAAAAAATAAAAAATAAAAAATAAAATCTACAATCTAGTAATCTACGACCCCATTACTTCCAACGACATTCCCTTTTGGCGTTTTGTTCCCTGCACCCTTTCCGGCCCATGTCGTTTAAAATATAATTACGAAACGCAAACATTGCCGTAGACTCTTTGTTTTCGGACACGTAGCGCGTATTTTACGGCCGTATTGTTGCACAGTTGTTTGACGACGAAAAAACAGTCCGTTAGATGCTTGCCACGTAATCCTGATGTTTTAGGTTTACTGTGTTGATGCGGGTTCTAATGCGTCACCGTTTGTCGTTTGAAAACATTTCGCGGGCTTTTTGTGGGGTCCATAATGTAACAGCGCCACGTAATTAGAAGAAGAGAAGTAAACGCCCCAGTTAAGTTAAGCCCGAGAAGCTCGAGTCAGTGTGCTGCACATTTCCCATTTTGCCCTTCTTGTTCGTGTAGACCAAATTTACAAATAAATCTCTTACAAGAAAATAATAAAAGTAACTTTTTTTTTTTGGTATCATAATTCATTTATACAAATAAACTTTTGAAAAATATAAATAAAATTTTATGTACTAGCTCCTGCAAATGTTTTCAGCTAAGGTGATGCCACTCAATGGACTCACAATGACGAAAGACCAATTAATTTTTATAATGATAACCAACGGGGAAGTTAAAAATTATCGGGGAAATAACAAATTTAAAAAGTGCAAGGTTAAAAGTAAAAATGTAACCACCCGGAATGTTCGAATAAGAATTTAAACTACCCGGAATATTCTTAAAGGAGGATTCGAAGGAGAACTACCCAGATATTTGAAGGAAGATTTAAGCATTGTTTCTTATAGTATCAGTCGAAGAAGGATTCGCGGTTTCATAAAGTGTCTTTTTTAGCCAAGACCAAAACGACGTCGTTTTGGAATAGCTAATTCACCAAAAAAAAAAAAAACCAACTACATGTGGCGTCGCAGCAAAAGGGAAATCTGGAAAGGCGCTGCTGCAGGGCACCACCAGCAAAATAGAGGGTCAGATTTCTGGGTTTTAGTGGTGTTTTTTGACGACCGAAGGCACGGTCGCACCTCCTTCATCACTAACTAGCGTAAATTGCTTATTCTTTCCACCCATACTTTGGGGAGTAATAGGAATGTAAAACTAACAAAATTTACCCAAAAAGGGTGTGAGTAATTGATTGAGTTTGGGATCTAAACCATTCCTCATATTTAATTTGTTAGGTAACTTTTTATATCCATTAAATTGTCACATAAATTGCATCCATCCAAACAAGGAGCTCTTCGAAGTAAAATTCAAACATCATCAATTCATAGCTTTCTTGTATCAACACTGTTTTCTTGTGAGTTTTTTTTTTTACAAGAAAAATTCATTGCATGAGTTTTGATATTGCTCGATATGGTTAATTTGTTTACATGTTTTATGATATGAATAAAACATTACTACCAGCCTATATGGTAATTCAATATTTTTAGTAATGGTAAATTTTTATGTATTCTCATTAAAGTTTTTTTTTGGTTTTTGTTTTGTTTTGCTTTTTCGCCCTAAGAAAACCAATAATGGCACAATAGTAATTAAACCCCCAACTTAGTGCCATTTTCTATGTAGCTGGACTAATTCCCATGCAGAGTGGGCAACACGTTTCTCCGTTGCAGCTTCACACTGTCTCTCTCTCTCAGTCTCTTCCCATGCTCTTAATTAACTCTTAAAACCGAAGCTTCGTCTTGTTATAACAGTACACGCGTTAACCTAATTCCAACGAACTACGAACCCTAATTCTTAAATACAAAATTTCAAACCTCTCTCTAATTTTATTTCAACTCTTCTCTCACATTATTGTTTTTTATTGTTTTTTTCCCCCTTAAATTTAGCAGAAAAAAGACTAATTTTTAATTAGCAGAAGATTGTTTATTATAATTACCAGTAGTGTCCTAGTGTAATGGATTTCTCCATCAAGAAATCGTTTAAATCCCATGGCTCTGCCAAGCACACGAGGAAGATCTCCGCCGGAGCAGACGACCCCAACCACGAGGAGCTCCCTATTCTTTTAGATCACGACCACCGCCACCACAGCCAGCCGATGACTGACCTCGACTTGCCCGACCGGCGGGAAGTCATTGTCAAGATCGACGACGGTGCTGATTCCTCCACCAGCGCCGCCATGGACCCCGCCAAAAATGGCGGGAAGATTTGGCGGGAGTCCAGCATCGATTTCTGGAACGGGGACAGCAACGACGACGGCAATGCCGAGAGTTTTGATTTCGTGCAGCGCCGGAAGACGGCCACGGTGCCGGGGGAGGATCCGCCGTCGAAGCTGATTGGGCAGTTCCTGCACAAGCAGAGAGCCTCCGGCGACTTGACGCTTGACATGGATTTGGATATGGAGGAGCTGCGGCAGAACGAGCGCGACTTGCCGCCGCTCGCCGAGTTGCCGAGTCCAATGGACTCGCGAAAAGTTTCGTTCCAATCGCCGGCATCGGACCTCATCGACACACCGCAAACCGAGTCGGTTCGGAGGCGATACAGGGAGTCCCCCGACGAGGAGCGGCGCCGCAGCGGTAGGTTGAGCAACGGACAGGACGACGTCGTGCGCTGTACTTCCAACGCCTCATTCCGCCGAGAGCCTTCGTTCGCGAACAAGTCCGATTTGCTGAGAATAAGGACCAAGTCCAGACTAATCGACCCGCCCGAGGAGCCGGACTTCAAATCGGGCAGAATCCCGCGGTCAGGCCAGATCCCGAGATCCGGTCTGATGAGGTCCGGGTTGCTGAGCCGAGGCGGCGAAGACGAGGACGACGACCCGTTTCTGGAGGAGGACCTGCCGCACAAGTACAAGAGGGCGAAGTTCAACGCATTGACGCTGCTTCAATGGGTAAGCTTGATTTTGATCGTTGGGGCTCTGGTTTGCACTCTGACGATTCCAGTTCTGAGGCAGAAGAGCTTGTGGAAATTGATATTGTGGAAGTGGGAGGTCTTGATTTTGGTTCTGATTTGCGGAAGATTGGTTTCGGGTTGGGGGATTAGGATCATAGTGTTTTTTGTGGAGAGGAATTTCTATCTGCGGAAGAGGATTTTGTATTTCGTATATGGAGTCCGAAAGGCCGTGCAGAACTGCCTCTGGCTCGGCCTGGTTCTAATCGCATGGCATTTCATGTTTGACAAGAAGGTGGAGAGGGAGACCAAGAGCGAGGTGCCTGCCTATGTGACGAAAATCTTGCTTTGTCTCTTGATTGGAGTGTTGCTGTGGCTTGTGAAGACGTTGATTGTGAAGGTGTTGGCTTCGTCGTTCCATGTGAACTCGTATTTTGATCGGATTCAGGATGCTCTTTTTAATCAGTTTGTGATTGAGACACTGTCTGGGCGGCCTTTGATTGAGATACAGAATGCAGAGGAGGAGGAGGAGAAGTTGGCGGATGAGATCAGGAAGCTGCAGAGTGCCGGGGCTACAATGCCTCCTGCCCTCAAGGCAAATGCATTCCCATCCCCGAGGATTGGGAGGGATTCGATGAGGAGTGAGAGGGTGATTGCGAGTAGTGGGCTTATTGGGAAGAGCACCAAGTATTCTAGGCCCCTTTCCAAGAGGGCAGAAGAGACCGGGATCACGATTGATCACTTGCATAAGCTCAATCCCAAGAATGTGTCTGCTTGGAATATGAAGAGGCTGATGAATATAGTTAGAAAGGGGCATCTTACGACACTTGATGAGCAGATTCTGGATGCCACTGGTGAGGATGAGGCCGATACCCAGATCAGGAGTGAAGTTGAGGCAAAGGCTGCTGCTAAAAAGATATTTCAGAATGTGGCTAGGCTTGGTTCCAAGTAAGTTTCGATTCTTTCCCATCTTCACTATAACCACACGGATTTACGATTTGATCTGGACTGTTACTTGGTTTTACTGTGTTCTGGTGTTTCTAAATTTTGGTTCCCGTGAACTTGATTTTTCTATCAATTATTGTTTTCTTCACATTTGGAAGGCGTAGTGTATTCTGTTAGCTGTTTTTGGTTCATTATGTTCAGTGTTCATTATTTCTGTAGTTCCCAAAATTCTAGTTTTAGATATTCAACACCAACTGTTGTATGGAAGATATATATTTATGCTAAGTTACTGTTAGTTGACTGCTTCATATCACATGATTTGTGCAAGATGCCATCTGTATTTAGGTGGCAGTTTTGTGCCACACATATCAATGGATGATAATTTATTTGGGAAATTAAAATGGGAAAGAGGAGATGCTCCTAAGCCGAGGAGGAGATACTTCTAAGTCGACGAGGAAGTAAGAGAGAAAATGAAAAATAAGGGTACAACCTAGAGTGTAAAAAAATACTATATGCCATATGTTTTCTGCACTCTCTGTTTTGAAGACCATGAAACCCTTAGAAACATAAAATAGGTAATGTTCATTTTAATTTGTACATTTTTTGTCTTTATTTTTTGTCTCCCTTACATTCTATCTTTTGATCTAATCCAACTTACCCATTTTTCTCGTAGGTACATCTACCTGGAGGATTTGATGTGTTTCATGGAAGAAGACGAGGCTGTGAAGACCATGAGTCTCTTTGAAGGGGCATCTGAGCACAAAAGAATCAGCAAATCTGCCTTGAAAAATTGGGTGGTAAGTTTCATGTTTAAAGTGTTGGACCCTGAAACAAACCCTGTTAAATTTTGGTTTTAGTTACTTTCGTTGCCCAGCTTGCTTACTTAAATTTCCAAAATAGTAAAAGACAGAAAAAAGGGAGTTAATCTTTGATAAACAATGCAGCAGATAGCGATAGACGTTAAACAAATTCATGTATAAGTGTGAATGCAACTCCGCAGGAGAGTTTCATGTTAGAGTGTTTAAAACCCCTATGTCATCAAAACAATGCCTGAACGTGGTTTTGATTAGCTTGATAAGTAAAGTGCTGAATTGGTTCCAGGTCAATGCCTTCAGAGAACGGAGAGCACTTGCTTTGACGCTGAATGACACCAAAACAGCTGTGAATACACTTCATCGCATGGTGAACATAATAGTTGCCATTGTTATAGTGGTAATATGGCTAATTGTGCTGGGAATTGCCACCACCAAGTTTCTCTTGTTTGTGAGTTCTCAGCTTGTTGTTTTGGCATTTGTCTTTGGTAACACCTGCAAGACTGTATTTGAAGCAGTCATATTTTTATTCTTGAGGCACCCCTTTGACGTGGGAGATCGTTGCGAAATAGACGGAGTTCAGGTATATTTCCATCTTTACCTGTGTCACATGCTAAAGTTTTCTTCTTCTTTTTTTTTCTTTTTACTTTTTTTATTTATTTATCATTTTAACGTCTGGTGCCTAATTCGTTTATCGATCACTCTCAGATGGTAGTTGAAGAGATGAACATCTTGTCTACAGTTTTCCTAAGGTATGACAACACAAAAATCGTGTACCCAAACAGCATCCTCGCGACTCTGCCCATATTTAACTTCTATCGTAGTCCTGACACGGGAGATGCTATTGAGTTCTGCATTCACATATCAACTCCGCCAGATAGGATTGTTTTAATGAGGCAAAGAATAATCAGGTATGCAGAATTATCATTTGTCACCCCACACTTTAGAATATTGTACTAGTTCTGCAAAAACGCGGAAAACCTCAACTCTTAACTTTAATGCCTGGTTAGTAAATTATTTCCTGTGGTTTGTGATTACAGTTACATCGAGAACAAGAAGGAGCACTGGTATCCAGCACCACTGATAATAATGAAGGATGTAGAACAACTAAACAGGGTAAGGTTTGCAATTTGGCCTCAACATAGAATGAACTTCCAGGACATTGGAGAAAGGTGGGTAAGGAGAGGCTATTTGGTCGAAGCGATGGTACGTATATTCCAGGAGCTTGACATCCAGTACCGCCTTCTGCCTATTGACATAAATGTCCGTGGCATGCCTGGCATGACGGGCCAGGTTCCCTCTAATTACACGGCAACTAAAGCCGATTGAGGAAGCAAAGTAGTCGCTGAAAACTTATCCGATCTCGCCAAGAAGCACATAGATACTTCTACAGCCCTTGGCAATTTGTTGAGAAGCATAAGGAGCCAACATCGTCCGGATGCAGTAGGATGGTGTCGAGAAACGGAGAGGATGATATCCATCTGATATGGTTTTGATGGGTTGATCTCTAAGTTGGTTGCATTCAGTTTTTCTCTTTGATTTTGTAGATTTTTCTTAAAGTTATTAGTATTACTCTCTAAATCTCTATCAATATCTTCATCTCTATATATGTCGGCATATATGTATAACTAAATATCTATTTATAAAATTGAAACTTACCACCCTTCCTTATTGTTGCATGTCTGTGCATATATGTGCACTTGACAAAATAAATTGTTATGGAACTCTAGAAAGGTCGCCAGGCAATTTTCCCTTTGCAAAAAACATGAGAGAAAGTGCACATGAGGTGCATAATGAGTTTGGAGGAGTGTTAATAATAGCTTCTTTGTTGACAAAATGATGTCCTAAACTACACTAAATTAAGAGAAAATTCGAACTCAAATACACTATATTGAAATTTTACATGTCGTTAAACTACTTTGGCAATCTAATGTCTAAAGTTAAAATATAAGTTATTATACTCATGCTACTCAAGTGATTATCTTTTGTGTCATCTCTCTAATTGAGATAGGGGGAAGGTGGTGGTTGGCGGTCATTGTGGCTAATAAGGGTAGAGATTGGGGAGGGATTTCTTTTTGTTTTCCTTCTATTTTTGTTGATTATAAAAAAGAATGGAATGACATTTTTACCCCTGCATGTGGATGAGATTTGATAGTAATTTCGATTTGGACTATGATTGATAACGAACTTCACCACAGGATTAAGATTAACACTTTTTTCACCATAGGGGTTGATTTAAAAGTAGTGTCTCACAGGGATCACGAGAAAAATTTAGTCTTTAATTTTTTTAATGAATGTGGGCATTACAACAAGCACAAATAAAGTCTAATTCCAATAAATAAATTCAAATACAATGGAAAGTCATCGCATTACAACAAACATAATTAATTTTAAACTAGGGGATAAAGTCAGTGTGGCTTGGTCCGTCTTCCCTTGGAGTGTATGGAACTTCCTCATCTTCCAAGGAAAACCTTCTTCTCATGACATGATTTTTTTCACTTCTCCAAAAATGTTTTGAATTAGGAGATTCACCGTCAAGGCATCAGGACATGATCTCCCGATCCTTGTCCTCTTGCCTTTCTTGACACACCCCAATCCGAGATGTCCACCTGGACTCCGAATCAAGCTGTGCTAGCCGACACCAGAAAGGTGACGAAGCCAAAAAGTGTAGTGATGTGGAAAATGTGAATAAATTAAAACCTAAAATTGCCTAAATATAAGAGTGCGTTTGTGAGCGGGAATGAACTCATTTCACACTGATATCAGAGTATAAGTAAACTACAATAAAATTAGAATGAGAACTATACCATCGGAAGTAGTCTCCGATGACAGCATTTGCCAGAAATCCTCATCGACACGAACACTGCCACTAAAACTTGGAGGTGCGAAAAACAAGAGTGAGTGGGCCTAAAAATAAAGCTTTGTAAAAACCTTTTCGAAAACATAATAACCCCCCGTCGTAAAACAAGTATAGTTTCCACATATAACATACTAAGTATAGTATGAAAATACTTACCGTAACTAGCAATATCTCAATAATGCAATATGTCACGACATTTCGTAAATAAACACATAACGTCCTGTAATCACATAATTTCGCATAAAAAAACATATCATATCAAGTGCTCATCACCATATGTTGACACACGAGTTCATTCAAAGATATTGTAACATGAACATGACTAGGTGTAATAATGATTTACGCTCTAGTACTACAATCACGTGAAGACTGGCACTATTAGCATCATATACGAGTCCTAATTCCCTATAGCAATCTAGGACAGGACTGGCACCTATAATGGATCCCAAAGTGAGCGTACAATGCGATGTGAACATACACGTGAAAGACTGGCTCTAGCCCGGGAGAATATTAACACCAGTGTAACACACGATGAGCAGATAACGTAAATATGATCGTTAATTCTAGTCAACATAACACTATTCATGACCGCAAATATAATTAAGTCATCCCATAATAGTACACATACATGTGCATCCTGTAGGATTCAAAATAATTTCATAACTCTCAACATTACAACCTTTCTTATAAACGCTAATTTAATTATGGCGATCACATAGAAAATCATTATTAAATATATATGTGAAAAATAAAAAAATGTATATACAATATAAAATAAAAGACCCACTCATAGATACTTGCGAGGTCGCAGCCGTTCAAACTAAGAAAGTCGGAGTCTCCGATAGTAATCGTACCTAAGCATAAATTGGGACCCGTTAGTAAAATTCCACTAAAACGATTAAATTTGGCGAAAACGAGTGCGGATTTGGAAACAGTGCGTCAAAATACACTATGAAGGGTCACGGACAATTTTTGTAAAGAGTCAACAAAAAGTCAATGGTCGATCCTAAAAAGTCAACCAAGCTGTCCCGGCGATCAACTAGGTTAAAACTTTGGAATATTCCAAAAATAGGCCGGGTCGGATCCCGAGTTTGAATCTGGATCTGGGTTGGATCTTTTTTTTGGGTTGGGTCGACCCGTTTGGGCTCGCGGGTTGCACCCGCTGGACCTAATGAAGAAGAAGGCTGGATCTAGGAATTTCGGTCAGGAAATTTCGCGGCTCTGTTTTGGGTTCAAAAGATAACCATTTTCAAAGATTTAAAAGCCAAGATGAAGGTAGGGATATAAGGATTCGAAATATACCTAAGTGGGAACAAGTCGTGGTCGGAGTTGGGCAGAAAAAGCCTGCAAAGTACTGGAGTTCCACCGTAAAACTGGGGAAGTTTTTCCCCAAGAGATTTCTACGTCTAAACAACACCAAAATGTCTCAAAAACAACCCAAACGTACTCCTATGCACGAGCTACAATTTTTTTAGGAAAGTTTCAGGCCTCACCTTCGCCGGAGAATGGGAAAACTCGCCGGATTGAGTTTTGGCACAGTGACGGTACTGTGCAGTGAAGGAGAGAAGGAAAACAACTCGGCCTAATTTGGGTTCGTGAGTCATTCATCAATCGTTGGGGAAAGAATCCGTGAAGTGGTGCTCGCCGAAGTTGGTGAGGCAAGGTGGTGGTGTTGGTGAGAGGGAGAGAGTGACAGAGCTGAGGGATGAGAGAGTCGAGAGAAAAAGAGAAAGTCTAAGAGAGAGAGTCCCCAAAATTGTGGGGAAGAAAACGCCACGTTGAAGAGAGGGAGAAGATGAGTGAGGTGGGGGCCCCACGGGCAAAAAAAAAAGTAATATAATAATAATATAACAATTAGAAATAAAAATTCATTATGAGATATATATAAAACATAAAATAGTAATTTTAACAAAAGTATCTTGCGGATTCGTAATTCCGTAAAACCTCCATCGTAACTTCGATTCGATTTCGCTTGCGCCTAAAAGTTCGTACCGTCGAGTACTTCGAGAATACCGAAAAATAACAGCTCACACGCGTTGCGAAATGATGGTCAATGAAAGTCAACAATCTCGCCTCTAGGGGCATTTTTGAAAATTCACTCTTAAAATTAATAAAATCGTAAAATTAGGGACGGGTTGTTACATTTCTTGCCTATTCAACTCTCTTCCTTTCACCTTTGCTTCATCTCTAGCCTTGTCTTCTCAAATGTTAACATGTCTCATTCCATATTCAATGCATGTTGCGAGCCAATTCATCAACGATATTTTAATATTCATTATACAAATAACTCCCTCTTGCAGCTTTTTTCTTAGCAGCCTTCTTACCAATAAGCCTCGTTGTTTCTTCAATTTATGTGACTGATTCAACAGGGGTTGCCATGGTGTCTCCAATGGGGTCTTTAATGGCAACTCTTTAGTAGTTGATTCGTGCAATGGAGTCTCATTCAATTGAACTTGTGGACCGATAGGTAGAACTTTGTACTTTGAGCTTGCTTCACAATGTTCCAACATCCATGCCATGTGAATGATTTATTGTTATCAATATTGAACTGCATTTGATTTTGTAGTTGCTGAAAAAAAAAATGTGTGGGACAACATAAAGATTTACATAGTAAAAATAAACAAAATAACATATTAATTACACTTTTATTAACGATAAAGTAATATTACCATATCAGCTAGATTAGTGCCACTTTGATAAATTCCTTCCACTTTTGCAAGGGCTTCTTGCCAAGCTTTCAAATCTTTATGCAAATATCTATTTCTACTCGACATAGATTGCTCACTCCAAAGTGTGCATTGAATCATCTAGACAAATTGTGCATGAATCTTATGCCATATGTGTTGCACTTTCATCTCATTTCCCATGATCGGATCATAAGTAACAAGCACCCAAGCCTGAAGCAAAGCAACGTCTTCCTCTATCGACCAATTTGACTTGTCACTCATTTTTCTTGGTAACAAAAGGATTTGGGAGGTAAGAGAACAAATATAGGAGATTGTTGTACAAAAAATATTGAGTTATGGTGTGAAGAATGAAAAATATGGTTGGGCATTTATAGAAATTTTTTTTAGTAATTTTTTGAATTTTTTACTGTTTGAATGATCTTGGCCGTTGATTTTTAAAATTATAATCGTTGGAAGGTCAGGATTTTCGCTGACCACAAAAGGACATTTTTTTTCCCGTTGGAAAACCAACAGACCAGATTAAAGGACCGTTGGAAATCCAATGATTTCATTTCATCATTTGGCACGGCCGTCTCTTGGTGCAAAGAAAGGGCGCCTACACTTGCAACAATTGGCAGGGCAGTTGCTATGCTGCTCACCTTTGCATCGATTGCCATCACTTTTTGCAACTGATGAAGTAGTGTTTAATGGGTGGAGGCAGTTAAACCCAATTGCAAGGGTAATTCCTAGCGGGTGGAGTTGCTCTAAAAGCGGGTGAAAATGCTCTTACATGCCATCTCTTTAATTGAGGTGAACACATAAATTTCACTTTATTTAACGCAAATGGTCAAAAAAAATTTCTTCCCTTTTTGATAGGAAAATGTTACAAATAGTTTCATTGCTGAGAGCATCTCTACCCATTTAAAAAATCAAGGGCAAGTCAAGAAAGTGACAAAAAACTTTTGTTTATGTTTTTTGGTACAAACGATATTTACATTAACGGGTGAGGAATTAACAAAAGACATCTTGAAACTACAAAAGAAAGTGACGTCATCAGTTTGGGCTGGGCCCAACTCAGATACAGAAATGGGCCCGTGGCGAAGGAGGCGGCTGATTTCTGACAGAGCGGGAGTGAAGCGGGAACCTTTCCTCTTGTAGTTCACTTCGAAATTGGGAGGGAAGAAGAAAAGAGAGGGAGAGAGAGGGCATGAGAGAATGGGTATGGCGAACCTGTCGAGCCTCGTCCACGAGCTCCGAGAGCGCATATCGCTCCCTCCACTCCTCCTAACAACCACTACGACGACGATTTGGTGATCCGATTCCGCGCCGTCCTCCCCGACCTCCTCCACGCCTCCGTCGTTCCATCTCCCTCAGGTACCCCCTTCCCCCCTTCTCTCTCTCTCTCTCTATAGTGAAGCACAATGCGACGGCGTTTTGAGTGTAATTTTTCACTGTCTGCAGCGAACGAGCGAGGAGTGATAGCTGTATTGAAGCCTCATTGTTATCACTGCTAGGCATTTGCCCGGAGTTTTCTACCATGGAAAGGCCACCGCAATTCTTCCTCTGCGCGGTCGCATCTTGCCTTTCTTCGCAGAGCCCTCGTTTCGGTAAGCGAGCGATTTCAATTTTCATTCACGAACTTTTAATTGCTTTTCAGCTTCTTTTGCTTCGTATCGGAAATCGAAAACAGCTTTGGGGATTGAAAAATAAGCTCATTCTGTGCGAACATTACGTGATTGTGGTTA
>JAOTRO020000005.1:5059930-5071558 GCA_028566515.2 Pyracantha coccinea | reverse complement strand
CACCCTGTCTACCACAAAACTATGAAGTAAAACAGTCCAAGACTTACCCATTCCGACCTCTAGGTTTCCCTCGTCCATGTCGTGATTGTTTTTTGAAATAGCCATTTGCAATCTTCATGAAAAAGAAAAATTATCAGCAATTACGAACAAAAAACCAATAGAAGCCACCCAAATGAACTGCGAATTCTGAAACCAAATCTGTAAGATGACAACTAACACCACTTCCTAAAGTTAAATTTCCAACTAGTCGAACCAAATGAGTGAAGATTTAGATCATATCAATACGATTGTGCTTAATTATCACTAGTGGCACGCAGGTTAATGAGAACAGAAAATATTAAAACATAAAAAATTTCAAAGTCTTTTACTTTCTGTTTGGCTGCTGGGAAAATAGTGTAACACTAAAAAATAAACAGAAAAACACAATAAATCACTGAATTGCATTAATCCAACATGTCTAAATACTTAACAAAGTTCAGGTAACCGTATGGTAGAGTTTCTCCGAATCAAAACAACGAAAACTATAATCTTGGACATCCCGGTATTCTTCATTACCATCAATTTTCTCAGCAACCAAACAAGTCTCAAAATTGATTCAAAACAACTAAAGATAAACAAGAACAGAGCCAATTGCTGATTCCAATACTTGGTTTAAAATAACCAAATTTGGATCTGCAACAACAATGCGATGAACGCGGTCTTCAATCACGTGAAGTTCGCGCCTTTTGGATTCGACGATCAGACGGTTAAAGTCAAATTGAATCAAGTACACTGTGATCAAGCAGCTGATAATTGCGTACGGATCTGAAAGCGTACCTACTTTTCGATCTGGAACGCGCGGAGCCAAGCGGAAGTGAGAGAGAGAGAGTGGAGCAGAAAGGAGGAGGAGGAAGACGAATTAGAAAGAGTGAGATCTGAACATCCGATGGACTAGAAAAATAAATAAATTAGAAATTCAGTGATACATAAATAATCATGAAATTAAAATTATTTAATTGCAAATTTAAATAAAATTGTATTTTTTTAATTTTTGGTGAGTGGTAATAATGGGAATAATGTGCAAGACAACAAAAAGACTGACACAATTGTCCAACAAGGATTAGGCATCCATCCTCTGCATCGGTTCCGCCACGTGGGTGATTTGGACAGCTGGTTGGGGCCGACTGCAGCTTCCTAATTTGGACAGGATATTGATACTCTTCCTACTTAGTAAAGTCATTTTCAATCGAAATAGTTAAACATAATTTTGTTTAAAATTTTAACCTTGTAAAATGTTGTTTTTAAATAAATAGTATCAAGTCATACTTATATATAATCTCTAAGATCATCTTTAATGATTGAGTTAAAAGCTAAACATTTTAGCCTGGAAAATTTAGCTTTTAGCCCAAAAACAGTTTTTCTACTCAATAGTTCTTAGCCTAAAATTTTAGCCCGAGATTATTAAAGAATAAACTTAGGCTTTTTTTTAATTAATTTTTTTAAAATAAATATGTAAACTATCATGAATTAATTTTATTAACATTTTAATCTAAAAAAATTTAAATTCCGATAAATATTTTCACTCGGTTTGATGGAGCCCACACTGATTTCTGGACTAAATTCTGAGAGGAATCTGGCCTTGGTTTAGCATTTAGCCCAAAATTTCCCTTGCGTTGGAGTGAGTTTGGGGAGAAATTTTGGGGGGGGTAATTTGGCTTTTAGTCCACCATTGGAGATGGTCTAATCGAATATATTGATTGGTTCACTTGTACTAGTACCATACTAGGAAGGTATAGACTTGTGAGCTAAAGAAATGCTTCTGACTTAAGGGTTGGGTCAGATTAGTTTGATGATGACAGATGTAGGTTAGGTCAGTTAGTTAGAACATTGTGTATATTATATACAAAATGTAATAAACACGTCACTTGTGTGTGCAATTATTGATTCATTTATGAACTCTCGTGCATCAATGGTCAAAAGTCCCTCACTCGCATTTGGGCGATTGTCTGTAATATTTCTTAGGAGCCATTAGATTGTTCGTATGCCATTGAGTTCATACAATGCATGATTCTACTAACTATATCTCAGTTAGAGGTGGAACATGCCTCAGCTTACATATATTTACAAAGGTGGATCAACTCTATCTAAAGACAAATCGTTTTTCCATATATGAATTTGAAATTTTATGTAGTTGGTCAAGACATTGTACTCATTTCTTGCACTTAAGCATCAATCCTCCTATCTTTAAATTAGAGTAATTTAGAATAAAAGAAATTAGGTTCTTATTCTTAAAGTTTCTATTTTATTGATTGAATCTTATTCCTTTTTCATTCAACGTTCTTTGATTTTATCCACGTCATTATTTCAATACTAAAATATTTAAATGTTAGCATTATCTAAATTTTATAATTAATATTATTTAACGATTTCCAAACATATTCAGTTTTTTTTTAATGGGTACAAATTTTTTAAGCTTATTCTGCTGCCAAGAGTCGAACTTGGGATAACAAATCCAAGTTGTGCTTTGCTACAGTGGATTTCCCAAACATATTCAGTTAATATTATTAGAAACATTCCATTTGGTATATTTATGATTAAATTTTGTATCCTATAATTCTATTTTAATTTGTACCTATTTTTATATTGCAATCATTTTTATAATCATTAACAATTTTCTTTCTAATTTTAATTTGTACTAATATTTAATTTCTCTTTGTGTCCATATTTTAAAATTTTAATGTATCCATGATTTTTTTTTAAATTCTTTTTCATAAAAAATATTACCACTTTGTTATATGTGGATTGTACCAATGTTTAATATAAAATATACTCATTTTTTAAACGTAAAATTTATTCAGTTTTTTTTTTACCTACCATATACCCATGTTTTATAATAAAATGTAAGCTTTTTATATTTGAAACGTACCCATATTTAAAAACAAAATTAAAATATTTTATTTAAAAAAAGTAGAAAAATCTGATCAAATGTCATGCAATTCAAATTTAAGAAAAAAAATTAAAAATCTTTGTTTGGTATTACTCATTGAATGAATTTGGGGAGGAATTATTAATTTTAGTTATTAAATTTCTTAACTAATACTAAAATTTAACATTTTCTCCTTCAATGAAAGTATTCAAATTAATAAAGTTTCAGTCCTAAATTTTGATCAAAGGGGGACCGAAACCAAAATTTGCCTCTAAAATAATATTTCTTGGCAAAATGATCGTGCGGAAACCACTTCCCCAAAGACTCAGCATTTAATGAGTTCTAAGCTTATATGAGATTAAGACAGCTAGTGTTGATCAATGCGTTGATAGGGGGATGAGTTTTGGTCAATAAATCAATTCAAATACTCAGCATTTAGTGATAAAAGGTCCAGAATTATAAGATTCATTCATTTAATGGTGGGATTCAAGAATAATACATGGGGGATTAAACTGCAGCAAACAATCAAATCAGACAAGCTCACTGGAGGAAGTAACTGGACAACGGAAGCTGTGCTGTGATCTCCTTAAAGCTTCTGTTTAGGCTGCGAAGCGCTTGAATGTGCGGTTCATCTTCCTCTACGGGTATTATTTTCGCAAAACTTCCTTCTTCGAGATAGTCTACTGCACGATTTGCAGCTTCAAGTCCTGTCACGTAAGATTTCTCCTGTTGAGGCATGCAGCAAAGCATATGTCTTCAGTCTTTTTGTTTATGTTTATCTTGATCCACGAAGATGGGAATGATATGGTTTGTTTGAGACTTTGAGTCTAACCTGTGACCATGAACCATGTCGGGTTATAATCCAGTCTCCGGCCATGAACAGGTTCGGGAAAGATGTAGCCCCACGCATCATGTCCTTATATGAACCTATTACGAGAGGACACAACAGCGAAGAGATGATGTATTCCAGTGATCACTGATAACGACAAATATACAGCTGCGGTGTGCTCTGATTTGAAGGATCATTGAAAAATCTTTGATTTCCCAACTGAGTTCTCATGTAGTTTATGTAAAGTAGACGTTATTGCAATTTACTTACCTATACGAAAATGTGTACACAATCGTACCTAAACAATTGAATACCTATAACAAGATGGCGTAGGTGATAGGTCATGACATGAAAACTCTTACCGGGAAAGAAGTGAGTTAAAGATTTCGGAAATCTGCCAATCTTCTTGTTTGTCACAGTAACATTCTTGAAGTCTTTAATGTACTTTGACAGGTAGGATACTGCTCGAGAGACTATTTGCTCATCTTTCAGTGGCAACAACTCGTTGGCGCGATACTACTCGAGAGACATTTGGAACAAACAAAGGATAAGATTTTACCTCTAAAGCAGACTCAGAATAATCACAAGATGAGAGGAAAAAAAATTAGGAACACAGATACTCACAAAATCAGCTTGTAACACTGTTACCGAACTATCTTTATGATCGTCATGGATTGCATTCAAATCAAAGAAAGTCCAACCAAATGAATAGTCAAATCCGGAGCAGGCATTGCATGCATTTGGAATGTTAACCTGGTTAGGTGTGAAGTTTACGAAAAGAATCAGATCTGTCAAATAGTAACGGAAAAATACCATTTTACTAGCTTTGTTTAAAGAAAGCTAAGTCAGACTGCCTATCTAATAAGGTAGGTACTAGATTCCGTATTAAAAAAACGAAGGCAAAGGAGAAATCAGAGCTCAGAAGTGATCACAAAAACTTCATAAAACTTTCCTGCTAATAATAAAGAGGAGAATGAATGTATACATCAAAAAGCAGTTAAGATAAGGAGGCTATGTTAAAGACTTTCGCTGCACTCACCTTCCTATCAAGCCAAAGCTTAACGGAGAGTACATCAATGCTAGCCAAGTTCAAGACTTTGAGAAACTCCTCCCTTGTACACAACACTGCACTATACAGAACTTAAGTACTGCCAATTAAGGTAGAATAGGAGGTCTAGGGTTAATTGAAGCTCTACGATGCATTTTGCTGTTTTAAACAATAATATATCTCGAAAAAATGCTATCTGTGAGCTGTAGTTTGAGTGTAGTTGTAACATTATCCCTGCAATACTAATCTATGGTTTCCTAACCAAATCCAAAGGAATGCATTTCGAATAAACATTGAATAGAAGAGAGAATAATTTAAACATCCTGATATTTGTAAGATACCTGTTTTCAATAATTTTTTGGAGTGTGGATATTCCAACAGCTAAGACAACTGCATCAGCATTATAACCTTCTCCATCGCAAACTACTTCTGAAATAGAACCAGTTTCCTCATTAAGCACAAAGTCTGTTAATTGCGTACCCTTCTCGAATTTGCAACCTTTATTCGTCAAAGACTCCATCCACGGCTTGAAAATCTTTTCTCTACTTGTTCCACGACACCAAACAAGATCAAAATCTTTCTACACCCATCAATAAATTACAATTTAATTAGATAACAAAAAATGACAGAATCAAAAGACAATGCTCAACAGTGAGAAACGAATTTTGACCGAGAAAAAAAAACGGTGAGAGACAAATGCAAAAAAGCCCTCTTACTCCAGAAAAGTAACTAAACATATCAAACCTGGTGAGCAAAGATGTAGGATAGTAAACCAAGAGTTGCGGCAGCACTACATTGTTCAGCCGGTGCAGAAAGACCCACTTGAAGCAATGGTGATAAGACATTCCGATAAAGGCTTTCCGAACATCCAAACTGCTTAAAAAGCTCCCTTGCAGTAACTACCAGTGAAACCTCTTACTTAGACTTAGCTTTGAGTGTTTTCAGTGCACGTAAAAAATAATTATTCGAATAATGGAACCCATAGTTTGTGATATAGAGGACCTACTTGCATCATATTTTCTCCAGGCTGTATCTGTGTTGTCAAAATCGATCACTGTAAAGAAAATGCGGAGATAAATTCATCAGTGCAGGAATTGTAAGATGTGTAGGACTACCTTCAATAATTTCTTCCAACAGCTTCTCATATATACAATTGTTTAGGACTTCCTACTAGCTCCTTCAACAGATAAACGTTTGCTGATTAAGCATTAAACTTTTTAAATCTAGATCTTAGATTTTAGTATGAGACATACCTGCAGCTGTTAAGGGAAGTGAAGTTAATCTATCAACCAATGGCAGCTGAGCAAACTGCAAACAATGCAAACTCTATTGATTAACACTATGCTGCTAAACTTTTTCAACAGAACAAGGAATGAATCAATGATTCATAAGGTTCCAACCATACAAGCAAATTGTACCTGTGTATAGTATAAGGTTCCAAATGGTGCTGGCAATTGAGGAAGGTCCTGAAATACCGGAAACTCAGCCTGTAGAACATTACTGCCTCCGTTAACACATTTCAAAACTTCTAACTCAATCTCAAGTTTTAAGACAATAACAAGAAACCAATCCCCGAGCATTGCTCAAACACTAAAAACGTAAACAAATGTAGATTAACTTACCTCCAACCCTTCTGCTGAATATTGTGCAAACTTTGTCCAGTTAGTAAAGGGTTTGATACCCAGCTCATCAACAAGGCTAAAAATATTCCGGTAAGGATACCAATAACCTACAAAACACAGCAGAATTCAAATGCCGACATCATTTATCAGAATTCAATTCAACAAACCCTACGTTGATCTTCTCAAAAATCAAAAAGGGTATCTGGTAACAAAATTAAGATCCGATCAGAAACCCAGTCTTCAAAATCCATTACAAAAAACAAAAGATTGCTTCTTTTACCGCGGATACCAACTTCATCAAGTATGCCGAAGTCACTACCTCGTTCGACAACAGTAACATCAAAACCCTGCAAATGAAATACCAAAATACGGTATATTTCAGAGAGACGGACAAGCGACTTACTACTAATCACAGCGATATCCTAACTTATCATCTTATCACCTACTTGGCCAAACATATGTGCAGTTTTATCACAAAAGGCATCGGTGCAATTACTAGTAGTAGAACCATTCATCATATATTGTATCTTATGCGTGGATTGAGGTGGGAATGATTCTCACATTCTTCCACAAACATAGAGAGATAGAAAGAGAGACCTGGTTGCAGAGGTGGTGAGCAGCGCCAAGGCCAGCCCAGCCAGAGCCAACAACGACAACCTTCTTCTTTTCCTTGTCGCTTGGGCCCCCAATTGCAGCGTGGGCTTGCCCAGAAGAAGCTCTGCAACGGAACCCACTTCGGCTTCTGGGAGAGAAGCAGTGTGAAGTCCGTGAGGAGGTCGGTGGCGGGCATGTCAGAGTCAGCCTCCAACAGGCAGCCAACGACATCGTTCGAGTTTCCAGTACGGCGCACTTTCAAAGGCTACCGAGTTCCCCACGCTTCGAGTAACTAACGTGCAAAAGAGATATCCAGTGAGGGATGTGTGGCGCCAAGAGCCGGTTAATTTGGGCGGACCCCACAGGGATTACATACGAAAATGAATACTAGTAATGCAAAGTTAATTAGATTAGATTAGGGTTTGAAAAAAAAATTAGACTAGTATATTTTTTCATTTAAATTTTTTTTTAAGGTCCTCGAATTGTAAGTTTAAGTCCGATCTCAGCTTTTGCCTCACTTATCCAAGGTATTCTTTGATGTTCCAGTAAAATGCTCTATACGGCATAAGTTCTAGTATCATAAGTGTTTCTTTATAGGACCGCCCACTAATTTGATCAATTACTCTTCTCGCAGTAATGTAGAATTATTAGAAAGACAGGTCATAGGTCTACTTCCAACAACATCCATATTATCCCCAACTTGTTAATTACCACTGTACAATCCGTCAACTTGTTAATACCCATGTACAATCCCTTAGGTGTGGGATTTCATAACAAAAGACACCTACACAATCCTTCAAGTGTGACATTTTATCACAAAAAACTTCGAAATTAGTTAGAATAAAGTAATCCTATTTAAATTGATTTTCTCATTTTTCTCTTACCAATGTGAAATTCTACAAATACTTGTATGCTTTTAGCCGAATCTCGATTCACTATAAAAAAATTGTAGTATCAAACAAAATCATTTTTTTAACCGACACGATAGCATGAGATTTGTTAATTCCACGAAGATGCATCACAGATTTTGGAAGTACACAACTAAACATATATCTAAAAGCATTAGGGATGGGTGGAATTTTGTTTCAATTAATCAAATCTTGAGTGAGTTTTTTTATTTTAAGTAACTTACAGAGCAATTTTTATTCCAAGGATCCTTTTGTCCAAGCAAACACTTTTAAACGAGCTATTCATAAATTATACAAGCTCCTACATATCACAACTCAAACTCAATTGACTCCTACTCGTATATAATAATATAGAGGTCAGTACAAATTCAACTTTCGCTAGTACTAACTTTTTCTGAACAAATTAGCTAGTGCTAACTTGAGTTGTCCGCTTATTACTAATCTTTCATGATATTTTTTCACGTTGTAAGTCAAAATTCTTAGATTTAAGGGTATTATTATTTACACACTTATTTTTACTTCTTACACCCTTATTAATTTTTTAATCTTCTTCAATTTACGATCTGACGGTCGAAAATTGAAAGAAATGTGTGAGAAGAAAAATGTGTTTGTGAACAGCACCACCCAGATTAAGGGTTTTTTTTTTAATCCAAAATTGTCTATGAGATTGTTTCATAGGCTTTTTATCCAAAATTGTTCATGAGATTGACATAACCCTTCACTTTGGCCGTTGAGATTTAAAATCGATATAAGTGGTCACTGAAATTATCCACCGTTAATCATTTGGGTCATTCTGTCAGAAATCTCCATCAAATTGAAAGTATGTTTATCAAATCAGCCCCTTTTCGTGAACTGGTGGTATTTTTTTACCGAGATTTTCTTGCATAATGACCAAATGATTGACAGATGACAAAATCAAAAAACCATTCATATCGATTTTAAATCTAAAAAGCTAAAGGGATGAATTATGATTATCAGAGGAATCAATTTGGCCCAAAAGCCATCTATTAAGTACTAACGTAAAAGGAAGGAAGGAAACAGTTTTAGCGTGGAAGGAAGAATACAATTATTGATTGGTGGTGACATGTCCATCAACGGTCCACAATTATAGATGACCCACTCCGCGGCAAAGACTCAGCCCAACACAACAACCCATATCGTCACGCACGCTACTTTCGCACCAAATCCAGCCTCACATTTCTTCAAACACATGGCAGCCACTCTCTCCGTCCGGCCCAACCGCCTCTCCGCCGGCTCCTCCTTCCCTCGCCCGCCCCTCCGCCGCCCCGGCCACACCGGAATCCGAAAACTCGCCATGAAATTCGAGCCTTGGAGGGGCTTCATCGTCCCATCCCGCCGCACATTAACCTGGGCTGCCACGGCCGCCTCCAGAGCCGACGACAACGCACCGTTCGAGATGTCAGTCGAGAACGCCCTCAAGCTCCTCGGCGTCTCAGACGGCGCCTCGTTCGATGAAATTCTTCGCGCCAAGAACTCGATTGTCGCGGCTTGTAAAGATGACCAGGAGGCGATTGCACAGGTTATTACCTCTCCTCATTTTCCTTTCGAATTTCTGAAATTTATGTCAATCTCTTTTGGTAATTTTCTGGGTTTTGTACGAATAGTATTGGGTTGAAGTTGAAGTACTTAGTTTTTGCAAAATTAGAGAGATTTTAATGTTTAAAGGTGCGTTTTTTATGTGGGTTCTATTGAATAATGTATAATTTTAGCCACTGTAGCTCTAGTTTTTTAGCATGTAAATAAATAAGTGTTAACATTTAATATGTTATGTTAAATGTTTAGAATTTGTGCAGTTAATAATCTGATTGTTTTACTCAATTGCTAAATGAAGTATTGAGTTGAGGACCACAATTTTGCAAGGCAGTTAATTTAGTGCTTGCAAACAAGCTATGAATTTAGATGTTCTGTTCTTTTTTTTTGTTGGTAATTAAGGGTGATGGGTTGTAGTGGTATCACAATTCACAAGCATTTATTATGGTGGTTTCTAGTTTTGGGTTGGAATTTTGTAATACCATGATTATAATTTCCTTATCACTAATGTTAATTAGTTTAGGTTGAGGCTGCGTACGACATGTTGCTTATGAGAAGCTTAACTCAGCGAAGGGCAGGGAAAGTTGTGAATAGCAGCGTTCGTTATGCTGATGTTAAGCCAGTGAGTGCTCCTGGGATTGGATCAGTGCCGCAGTGGCTGCAGGCTACTATGAAGAATCCGCCCATTGCAGTGGAAACGCCCTCGACAAGTGATCTGGGTGTACAAGTTGGTGTTTATGGAGCTTTGATGGCCTTAACTTATGTCAATGGAGCTTCCGGTTCTTCTTCGGGGCCGTATGGAGGGGCTGATGTTCCTGGACTGATCCTGGCTGGTAGCTTTGGAGCTTCCTTGTACTTCATGACCAAAAAGAATATTAAGTTAGGTATGGAGTTTTCTTATGTACAGGCATTTCCTGCTTATTAGATGTCCTTACGGTATTGGAGATTACTGGCAAGTTTCTATGTCATAAATCCTTGTATTCACTTTTTTTTGTCTGATCGTTTAGCATGGTTTCGTCAATCATGAATGAAAGTCATGGGTTTGTTTAGTCAGGTTGGTTATCTATCTCCAACTTTGAGAACGATTGGCTAATAAAAGGGTATTTCAGAAATTTTCCGCATCTGATCTGTGGATAAGTGCATTTACTTAATGCAGTTCAGGCTCCATAGATTTTTTGTGTGTTTTTCTAAACCTGAGATTAGGCATTAAGTAATTTGGACTAATTTTCCGTTCATCTTTGCAGGGAAGGCGACCATCATAACTGTAGGGGGGCTTGTTGCTGGTGCCGTCGTGGGTTCAGCTGTAGAGAATTTTCTGCAAGTAGACATTGTTCCATTTCTTGGCATCCACTCTCCTGCTGCCGTAGTAAGCGAATTCATAATTTTTTTGCAATTAGTGGTCTCCCTATATTTAAGGTAAAACAGCATTGTATCTGTGACTTGAATGGTGAAATCTGTAATTATCCATTGGCAAGATCATATCGAGCTCTATTTAGGATGTATACCGTTGCATGTTGTACAAAACTGACAATTGAAAGTAGTGGAACTTCTCGTTCTCTCGCTCACCCTTTCTCTCTCCTCTGTTTCTCCTTCTCCTTTTCCTTGTGCTATTGCGGATTCAAGAGTTTGTTTATAACTTTATACCTGCAATAATTTTGCGGGTTGACAGTTTTCTTCTTTGTTATATTCTATCCTTAAATCTCATTTTTATGGAGTTTAGGAGTAAAGCACCGAAGACGGTTTCCCACATTTGATTCACTAACCACGTTGTAAGATCAGATTCAGCTTCTAATTCTCCGGCCAAGCACTTCTTATACACCGGTATGACCCTTTTGGATTCCTTCCGATTTCCGTAAGACCTAGAATGCTAAGGACACCCGTTGTGATGAACCTGATTTCCCAAGATTTACTGTCTTGTAAAAAGTCATTCGTCTTCGACCGTGAGTTAGAGATTGAAAGGACGGTGATAGAAAGCCAAGTGTGTTGCCTTGGCATATCTTTGAGCTTGACGTCTTTGGCCGGTAGAGAAAATCGTGGCCGAACCAAAACCATGGTGGAGCAGGGTGGTGGGACAAGTTTTTGTTTATTGGCTTTTAGTGGGGTGGAATGTTTGTTTGTTGAGTTGGGTTATGGAAGGGAAATGGTAAACAAACACTTTTTTTACTTCTTCA